>JANHGC010007740.1:106908-126347 GCA_027560395.1 Boaedon fuliginosus
GGAAAGGAAAGGAAAGGTAAGGTAAGGTAGAGGAAGGAAGGTCCAAAAACCTGCTGGCACTAGATGCAGCTCCAGAGCCAGCTCTGAATGCAGTTTTGAAACAGCATAGCAACCCAGGGCTGGAAGGGACCTCAGAGGTCATCTAGTCCAACCCCCTTCTCCAGCAGGAGACCTTGTCATATGGGTTATTTTGGTGCCTGGCCGTGCCCACAACATGGCCACGCCCATCCCAATCAACCATGACCAACAAGCCACGCCCACCAAGCCACGCCCACAGAAACGGTAGTAAAAAAATTTGAATCCCACCACTGGATATAGATAATTACACTTCTATAGATTGCAACAAAACACTGATGAAAACCTCAAATGCATTTGGAGTAATATAAAAGGAAAAAGGAATAACATTGCTAAGGGTGTATATTATAGGCCTTGCAATCAAACAGAGGAAATAAATGAACTTTTTACTAATCAGATAGCTAAGGTGTGTAGGAAGCACACTACAACAGTAATGGGGGACTTTGACTACCCTTACATCAATTGGGAGACAAATTCTGCACCTAGTTTAAGATCAAACAGATGCATCACTAGATTTATAGTGTCAGGATAATAAGAAATAATATACTGCATTGCTCAGGCTACATTTGGACTAACACGCTTAGTTGTAGTAACCCCAATTTAAAAAAACAAACATACACAGGAATTGGAAAGAGTACCCAAAAGAGTGACAAAGTTGATATGGGGCTTGAGGGATACAATCCTTTGAAGAACAGTTGTGTTTAGAACTAGGTGTGTTTAGCCTAAAAAAGAGAATGCTAAGAGGAGACATGATAGTAGTTATCTGATACTTGGAGGTCTGTCACAGGAAAGAGGATGTGAATTTACGCTTAGAACATGACGACAGGAAGAAACAATGGTTAGAAGTTTTACAGAGAGATATCAAAACTCAAAATAAGGAGATATTTCCTGACTGTGGGAAATTTGAATTATTTGCAGATTTAATCAACATTCCTCCCCTCCTTTTGATCCAGCTCAAATACTATTGAAGAATAGGAGCCTAGGGAGCCATTATCATGGATCTTTGATTATGATTTTCAAGGGAGTTTTGTATCCACTTGATCACCATGCTATTTAACTAACCTTTTAATAACTTCTAATCAGCATGCCATAAGGGATTGTCTCAAGTGCTTTGATGAAATCAGGGTATGTTACAGTTGTGTGAAAAAATGTAGTCATGTGTGAGATATTAAACTATTGAACATGGCAGGTGCAGAAATTTGGCCAGTCTTTCAGACAATACTTTATAATGTCTCCTTTGGCAGAAATAACAGCTTCTAAGCATTTCCTGTAGCCAGCTAAAAAAAACTGTTTAATTTTTTGCTTTTGGAATTTATTTCTGTTCTTTTTGTAGATGTCTTGGAGCTCAAAAATATGTTTAGATCTCCTTGCATATAGTGCATATTTGAGATATCTTAGAAGATTCTCAGCTTGGGGAACCAAAAACCATTTCAAAAGAAATCGGATATTTTAGCAACATAAGTATCCAAAAGAGCCAGTTTGGTACAAAGCTTAAGGCATCAGGCTAGAAAGTGGGAAACTTTCTAGCATAAACCTAGCTAGGTGACCTTGGGCCAGTCACTCTCTCCTAGCCCCAGGTAGCCAACAATGGCAAAACACTTCTGAAGTTATGCCAAGAAAACTATAGGGATTAGCCCAGGCAGTCATCAACTGTCAGCACCGACTTGAAGGCAACAAAAGGACAGAACAAAACAAATCTCCCAGCCAACTATGAAGTACTTACAGAAAGAAATATAAAGGTTTTCTTATTTTGAATGTTCAAATGACTGCATTTAAGGAGTAAATATGCATTCAAACTTGCAAAACTCTTCAGGGTTTTACAGTATCATGTAGAGATTGTGTTAGTTTCAATTCACTTAGGAATTCACTGAAACTTACAATTTAGTTAGGGTGCCTTAATTTTTGCATTCAATAGTATGTCAATTATAGCAATAAAGGTTGCCCATTATAACATAGGAGACAGGTAAGAGAAAGATGAGAACTGTATTTTATAAATGCAGCTGAATTAAGAAGACAGTAAAATGCCAAAATTGTTAAGTTGCCATCCTATTTTAAAATGGTTCTGATTTATCTGTGCATCACTGTGGCTGGGTTCATACAATACTCCAAACCAAAAACACAGTACTGAGTTACCCAACACTTGTGGTTTATTCAACAGATCAAGGTTAAATAAAACAGGACTTCATGCTGTGTCTGAACCCAGTTAATGGCTGGGCTCACACATCTGTTGATTTTAGTGGATTAGTTTAGTGGATTAGTCTGCTGTGTAAATCCTACCATTGTGGTTTGCAAATTTATTTATTAGGCGAATTGATATATCCCTCCCCCTCATCTCATAGATGTGATTGAACAAATCATAGTTTATGACAGGGTTAGGTAACTGTTGGTCCCCAAACAACCTCTTGGTCACTTCTGAAACATTTTCCAGCCACAGAGATTGAGTCGCAAATTTCAGAAATATTTTGAGGTGGGAATATACAAAAACTCTCTTATATGTGCCAAATAGACACACTTTTAAAAGCAAGCTATCAAAACCACAGGGAAAATGGGAAATCCCTGCCCACTGTTGGGGTGTCATACAGTTCCACTATTTTGCACTATTTTGCATCATCATCTTTCCCACTACAGTCCTAGTTCTTTCCAAATGTTCGTTGCAACTCTTATTCCCCAAAAGGTTGCCCTCCTCCTAATTCATGCAGACTTTAGTTAATTTACATAATTATTCTATTTTACAAATCTTGGGTTGCTGAACCTAGTTCAATGTTCTCTTGCAACTATAATGAGAATTGGAGTGACAGAAACAAAAGCTATCTCTATATTCATTTACTTAGATATTCTGTAAATAATAATGTAAATTTCTAGCACTCTCTAATAGATTATTTTTTCCCTGGGATATTTTACTACTACTAATCCTACAGTTGGACAGTGGACAGTTTGAATTAAACTTTAATCAATGAATTGAACATTTTGCTGTCTCCAAAGAGAAGATAATCTCATTTTTATGTGTGTATGTGGGTAAAAGACTTTTTGAAGTGGTAAAAGTATAGAAAACAAAAAAAGATTTAAAAAAGAAATAAAAGCATGTAATTATGCCTTCTATCCTTTTTATTGAATAATTGAATATTCAATTCTGTTCTATTCTTCTTTTTCCCTTTTGAATAATCAAATCCAGAATTTATCAGATTTTTTTACTTCTTTGAACAAAATGGCAAAAAGTCTGCACTGATTTTTCTTTTCCAAAATTGATCAGATTTACCATTTCCTCAAATTCAAGTATTTTTATAATCCAATCTTCCACTGTAGGCATTTTTTAAAAACTTGCCCATTTTTTTTTGCATACCATAGTCTTACTGCACCAGTTTCTAAGTCTTTTTCTTAAATCCTTCTGGCCTGTTACCAAGCTCAGTTGTTCAAATCTCATTGCCCAGTCTGTTTAGCATAAAAGCCAACCCCAGCCTTAAGGCTTGTATACTATTGATGCATTGTTTATGTATACGTGAACATCCTCTGTGTATGTGCCTTGCGCTCCCCTAATTTGAACCAAATGTGTTGTGTTAATGTCCCCTGCTTTTTCTATAAACAAGCAATTGCATCACCAGAGGCACAGAGCCAGTCAGATTCTAATAATATTTTAAATAATTACTACTTTATTATTATTTGGTTGGGTTTGGCTTCCATCCACAACTTGCACTGTGGAATGTGCAATAAATTTAAAATTCCCTAGAAATTACAAAGGTGGTGGTGTAGTATAACAACTACATTTTGTTGGCTCATTGCTACATATGATAAAAATATTTCTGCATATGGCTCAGTTATGGGCAAAGTGTGAGCTATGGAGAAAATAAAGTTTAGTTTCTATTTATGTTTAAAATGCAGCCAGTTTTGGGTCTAGATCTTTCTATATTCCCGAGAAAGCTGAAGACCCCAACTATATCCTTGGTCTTTTCTTTTTCCACCCATTTTTAAAATCAGTCACTACATTTCATATTCTAGTTCTGGCCAGCTGTTGAACACACAAAAATCTAGTTGCCTAGAAACTGCATTAGTTCCTCCCAGCTTTAAAAAAAATCGGAGAGCCTTTAAAATATTGCCATATTGATTTCCAGATGTCATTTCATTAATTTTGAAATGTGACTGCCTTTTCTTCCTGTTTGCGATTCCTTTTTCATGAATTTGTTGTTTTGCTAAATTTCCCTTCATCTTAAATTAAATGAAGGTGGTGTGGTGGGCTTGGTGATTAAATTGCTGGGCTTGTTGGCAGGAAAGCTGGTGGCCCAAGTTCGAGACCTGAGCGCAATGCGATGGAGTGAGCTCCTATTGTTGCCCCAGCTCCTGCCCAGCTAGCAATTTGAAAGCATGCAAATGCAAGTAGGTAACAGCGCTCCATGATGTCATGCTGGCCACTTGACCCTGGAAATGTCTTCAGACAGCACTAGCTCAATGGCCTTGAAATGGAAGATGAACACCATCCCCTACAGTCAGCAATGACTATGGGAGTAAAATCCACAGGGACTTTTTACCTTTATTTTAAATTAAGTTTATTTTAAAGTCTAAGAAGAATTTCTTGAGTCAAAGGGATGGAATAGATCTGGAAAACATGTGGACTCCCAAGATCACCATCAGTTTGGAACAAGTCCCACAGGAGGAAAACTTAATTCAGTTAAAATTTGAATGCTAATCCAATTATATTTATTGGCCACAGATTCAGGACAGACCTGCTGCCCTGCACACACACACACACACCCCAAAAAAAAGAACAGAACAGAGCAAAGCATGAGTGTCTCATTTGATAGGAGGACAGTGCCAACTCAAGGTCTTGGCAACTAAGTGCACTTTTTAATAGGCATGATTAATGTTATGTGGAATTTGGACAGTGATGGTTATAAAAGGGTCGAAAAATTTGTGGCAGTGGTGAGGACTATCAAAACATAATATTTTTAATGTATCTATGGAGGTTCCCTCTTTACTCCACCCTGTGTTCAGAGGTAAAATATCAATAACTATCAGTAGCTAGGAAGCACAAGGGAAAAGCGGGACTGCTTTTGATCCTGGCTTAAGGGCTTTCAAACTTTTTGGGTTGGGTCTAGTGGGAGACAAATCTTGAAATACAAAGAGTTTTAGGGCACTGATAAATTGATAAGTTTAATTTCATACATACTTTGCTTGGGTTAACATAGTAAATTGCCCTTCTTTGAGCTCACACAATATATTACTCATAAACTAAGAAACACCCAGACAGTAACCAGTATTAAAACTAATCAATCTTAGTGCATTTTAAGGACAATACACAGCTACAGATGTGGTCTGTGGTTTGAGAAGCTCTAACTTGAAGTAATGTGTAAACTTGGCCAAACTTCGCTTTTCCTATTTTTATTTTATAGGCTTTATAAAGATGACTAACATTCATTGTAAACTATAATTCATGGGTTAGCATGTGTGAACCCAGCCAATTGAGGTTTTAGTCTGTTGTCACAGTTAAGCAAATCATGGCACACAAATTATATAAACACAGCAAACATTGACTAGATGGACCAATCTTCTGAGTTGGCATAAGGCTGCTTTCTATGTTGCTATATTTACTTGGAAGCAGGAATAAAATATGTTTCATATTACATCTTTGGAATTTTATTTTTCATTAATGGAGACAAAATTCTGCGTTATGATGCCCAAGATGTCCCTCTCTGGGACTGGCAATTGCAAGTATTTCAGATTTTTCCCCTTGCTGTTGGGTGTTGAGGGACCCTTTACAGTTCAGGATAAATATATTATTATGTTACAGGTTTGTGCTGTTTTTCTTTTTTTTTCTGACTAAATTTGCCTAGTGAACTATGTAATTTTGTCTTTGTTTTTATTATGTGCTTTTATTTTTAATTGTATCCACATTTATGCTTTACAACCTACATTGACTTAAATATTGTTTACGTCTGGGTGGAGAAAGTGAGATATAAATATATATTTTAGAGTATATCTGAATGGGTGACTTCAGAATACATGCCCAGAATGTAAAGTGGTACTTTCCAACAGCAATACCTGCTTCTAGGTGTTTTAAGGATGCCGTTTTTATTATTTAGATGGATTAAGAAATTGTGTAGTGAATGAAGAGAATAAAACGTAACATAAAGACACTTGGCTCTTCGTGACTACATAATAGATTTTTCCCATTAAAATTTGTTGCTATCGTGGTCCTTCATACCTTCCAACAGTTCATCCATCACCACTATAACTTGCTGCTGGTTGTACTCTCCTTCTCTTTCCTTCCTCCTTTCCCAGCAACAGAGCCTTCTACAGTTTGTTAGATCTTTGCATAATGTCTCTAAAGTCTAAAACTCTGAGCCTGGTCATTTATGCCTTGAATGAAAAGCACAAGTTTTACCTCACTTCAAGAGTAGGTGGGCCAAACAGCAAGAAAAAACTCACAGAGTTGGTTTAAACAAAATAGAAAGAGTCATTTGTCATAGGACAGGCCTTTTCTTGGCAGGACTTGGATAACTGCAGCAGACAGGAATCCTGTAACAGTGGTAATTGGTGCATCATTGGAAGATATGAAAGAACAGGTTAGGGATGATAGAAAAAAATCTATATGTCAGAAAGAGTCACATAATCAATCAACAAATTCCAATCCCTCCCTGCATCTATTTGTACTCACTGCTATGTCTGTTCTAAAGGGTGTGCATAGCATGTGTTGAGCAAAGTGATCGATAGATCGATTGAATTGATTGCTACCCTCCCTCTTCAGCAGGTCACCAGCAATGAGAACCAGTTCCCAGCACTGCAGCATTATAGCAATAGCACTTAGACCGATATACCACTTTGCAGTGCTTTTCAGCCCTCTCTAAGTGGTTTTACAGAGTCAGCCTATTGCCCCCAACAAGTAAAAAAAAAAACTATCGAGGGTTTGGGGTGCAGTATCATAAGTATGCTGGTGATACCCAATTGTTTATCTCCACCCCAAACCCAGCCAACAATGCTGCCAAAGTGATGCCCCGGTGCCTGAGGGCTGTGGGGGTCTGGATGGGGACCAACTCTGAGTCCTGTGGGATTGGGCGGCCTATAAAATTGAATAAAATAAAAATAAATCAAATAAATCTGGGTCCTCATTTTACCCACCCCAGAAGGATGGAAGGCTGAGTCAACCTTAAGCCTGGTGAGATTTGAACTGCCAAATTTCAGGCAGCTGGCAGTCAGGAGAAGTAACCTGCAGTACTGCACTCTAACCATTGCAGCACTGAGGCTCATAATGGGCCAAGCCTGATTGTGGGACCATCCAACTTTTTAGGTTTCTTTTGTACCTCCTTCTTTTACCCAGTTCTGTCATAGCTCCAGTTAAATAAAATATCAAATGAAACCCAAACAGATCAGGATCGTGAAACAAGTGCTTAATGCTATTGCAAGATTCTGATTGGTCACCATTTGCATTTAACAGTGGACCATTGCTTCTGTCTTTTTGTAGAGTAGTGTTTTTCAACTTTGGCAACTTTAAGATGAGTAGCCATCAGCTCCCAGAATTCCCAACTCTAAAGTAGCCAACGTTGAAAAATACTGCTGTGGAGGATCCAAAATCCTATCTTCCCCATGCTATATTGTGATACGTAGGTAGTGATGTGGTGGTAAATGCTTAAAAATTGGCTCTGCTAGCACCATAGTTACTGTGGTACATGGTGTTGGCCACGGAATAGTTGATTGGCATGCTAGGCATAGTGGTTGGGCTCTGCTCTCAACCAGCTTGCAAATTACAAGAAAACTTACCAATTGGCTCCTGCAAGTCAACTCCTGCACACCCATAAATATAGGCATACGTATTCTTATGGAACTGTTCTCATGGAACATAATTATTTGCGCTGTTATTGGATGGGCAGTGGATACAGAGGGGACCTCTGTGCTTGGAATGACAGTTCTACTTCTCTTGCATAAATCCAAACACTCATTGTCAGAACATTACTATATCCAAATTTGATGAAAACAATTGCAAAATAGTGGCAGGTTGTCCAGAACCTGGATGGGACGATGCATGGATACCTACATCCTCAGAAATGACCATTCAGTGCCCTTTGACTTTACCCAATGCTAGTTCTCTGATTTTACGTAGATGTTATGAAGGGTGAAGTATAACAGGTTTTAGCCAACTTGCAGCTGTTGCTGGATGCTGTCAGCATATTGGGGAAAACACTACCTTAGCACCAGTGCAGCTAGAATGACCTCTTTATTCATGGACTGGGCACAAAGGCGCTGTCATGAGGATATGGTAGACTATTGTCTGGTGTGTTTTCACACTATGGTTACGGGCAAGAACAAAATGTTGAAGAAGAAGCCAGGCCAAAAAAGGAGGACCTTTTAAAGACCGTGTTAGAAAAGTGGCTTCATTAGCCAATCCTCTCGTTTCATTTTGACATCTTTTTAAATATTTGAAAAAGTACACATGCAGGGCTCTTAATCCTCTTTCTTCTAGACTAAACATGCTCCATTTCCTCTTACTGTCCTCATATAATTGTGTTCATTTCTCTCAAAATATCCTTTTTGGATGAATTGAATTTGAAGTTTCTTAAAAGGTTCACAGATCCACAACTCTGTTTGGCAAGTTCTGTTTTCTAAGGGCAAGATCTGAGGGTGTCTTCAGCTTATTCTGGGATGTTGCTAAGTTTGACATTGACAAAGATGTTATGTAGTGATGCCAATGGCAAGTCTTTAACTCAAACAGAAGCCAGACACCACACCAAGCCACTATGAAGTTTGTAAATAAGTTTATGGCTTAGCATTATGTATGAAACAGGTCACTAGGATGAACAAACAATATATAGTTAAAACAAAGCTAGTTTAACAAATCCAGACACTAGGCTGCTAGTCATTATCTTCCTAAGTTGGTATACTTGATATTTCTCTGCTTTTAAGACTCAAATTTTAATTGCTTCCCTCCATCTAAAAATATTTAACTACAATTGCAAAATTTATTTACTTCTTTGTCACTAAGTCTTGTAGATGCTGAGTAACTCACAGAATTTCAAATAAATAGTTGAAAAAGTCACATTATTCCATTAAACTTCCAGATCCAAATCCCAACACTTTATTCATGGAATAAAACACTTTATTCATGGAATAAAACACTTTATTCATGGAATAAAACTCAAGCTTATTTCTCTAGAATACTCAGAATTCTCAGAAAATATAAGTAAAAATGCATGGCACAGTGGCTTGGGCGTCAACATGTTGGGCTTGTCGAAAGCTGACAGCCTGTGTTTGAGACCTGAGTGTCATACAGTGGGGTGAGCACCCTTCTTTACCTAGTTCCTGCCCACCTAGCAGTTGGAAAGCATGCAAATCCAAATAGATAAACAGGTACCAACAGGTGGCAAGGAAACAATTCTCCAGGAGGTTATACTGGCCACATGACCGTGGAAAAGTCTTTGGATAGCACTGGCTCAATGGCCTTGAAATGGAGATGAGTGCTGCCCCCTATAGTCAACAACCATTAGTGGAGTAAATTTGGCAGGGACTCCTTGTCTTTTACAGTATTTCTCTAGGGCAGGGGTGTCAAACTCACAGCCCACGGGCCAGATGCATCACATGCTGGTCACACCCATCCCCATTTTAGTGAAGGGGGGAAAAGTCATGATATGTCACATGACAACGTGACAACGCGAGTTTGACACCCCTGCGCTAGAGTACCATTTGACAGATATTTGTTTACTTATTTATTTATTTCAGAGCCTCCCAACTCCTTTGGTGGCTTACATTCTGGGGTTGGTAAAACGAGGACCCAGATTCTTGGGGGCAATCTACTGACTCTGTAAACTGCTTAGAGAGGGCTGTAAAGCGCTACGAAGCGGTATATAAGTCTAAGTGCTATTGCTATTACAGTTAAAAAAGGACTGTGCAGCCTAAAAGCAAAAATCTCAACAAAACAACTTCACCCAACAGCGTCTCAAGCTCCACTCTATCCCAAAGCCTGGGAGAATAGCCAGGCCTGTAAAAAATTCCATCAGAGTGGGAGATCTGATGATGCTCTGGTTACTACACCTGAATGAAAGCAGTCTTGGGTAAGGCAGATCATCAGAGCAAAACAGTCTTTTTTAAAAAATAATCTTTATTAAACATTTTAAAAAAAACCGAACAGACAAAAACACAAAACAAACACCAAAGAAAAATATATAACGTTTCAATCTTTAAAACAAACATTTTGATATTTTGCAAAACAGTCTTAAATTAGTCCAATTTGGGATTTCTCTCAAGGTTCATGTGCCCTTTAATCCTTTTTTTTCTTGGCTAATGATTGGCAGCTCTTGGAGTGCTCCCCGTACCAATCCTACAAGAGCCGGGGTTAATTACAGCAACATGAGTGCATCTCAATTTATCAAACAGAAAGAAAAATTGACTATTATAAAATCAGAAAGAGTAGGCAGAACGAGCAGGCAATCTGACAGTTAGATTTTCTTTTCTTTTTTAAGAATGTGGGATGGTTTTTACCTCTAGGCAGCTAAACCTCAGGGAAACATCTAATTTTCTCTGCTCACTTTATATTCAGATAGCCAGGTCAACCACAGAAATGGGATCATCCCCAAACTTGATTTAAAAATTAAACTGGAGAGAAGGAGTTCATGTTTTCTTGGCATAAAAATGATATACTGTACCCAGGAAGTATGTAAAGGAAAAAATCAAGATTTGCTTCTATGGTCCTGAGTTATGTGCCCTCAAATGTGTTAAGTGGCCCCATGCTCAGCTTCAACTAAATATGTATAGGCTCCAGACAAGTCAGCCTTGCTTCCCTCTTTGGAGATCTATTAAATAGGTGAAATGGTAGACAAACAGCTTGCTCTAAATTGCTAAAATCTGGCTTTCAGTGAAAATAACTAAAGAGGAATCTCTCTTCTTGTGGAGTAGCTACTATAAACCATTCTTGGATGATCTCACTACTGCTGCTATCATTTGCACTCTTGGTCGATACCACTGTTATAGTACCAAAATGGTCACATGTAAAATTAAAGAAAAACAGAGTTTATTTTTATTTATTTATTTATTTGGTTTGATTTATACCCCGCCTCATTTCCCAGGTCAGGGGAACTCGAGTTGGAAGAGACCTTGGAGGTCTTCTAGTCCAACCCCCTGCTCGAGTAGGAGACCCTATACTATTTCAGACAAATGGTTGAACAATTTCTTTTTTAAAAACCACCAGTATTGGAGAGCCTACAGACCAGCCATTCCACTGATTGATTGTTTTCATTGTCAGGAAATTTCTCCTTACTTCTAGGTTGCTTCTCTCCTTGATTAGTTTCCATCCATTGCTTCTTGTTCTGCCTTCAGGTGCTTTGGAAAATAGCTTGACTCCTTCTTCTTTGTGGCATGGCAACCCCTGAGATATCGGAACACTGCTATCATGTCACCCCTACTCCTCCTTTTCATTAAACTAGACATACCCAATTCCTGCAACTGTTCTTCATAGGTTTTAGCCTCCAGCCTCCTACCCATCTTTGTTGCTCTTTCTAGTCTCAACATCTTTTTTATAATATGGTGAACAAAACTGGATGCAATATTCTAAGTGTCATCTCACCAAGGCTTTATAAAATGGTACCAATACTTCATGTGATCTTGATTCTATCCCTCTGTTAATGCAACCTAGGATTCCATTGGCTTTTTTGGTGGCTTTTTTGGTGGCGGCTGCACATTGCTGGCTCATATTTAAGTGATTATCCATTAGGACTCCGACTCCCTCTTGCACTTACTGCTATTGAGGCAGATTTCATCTAATTGTACCTGTACATTTGGTTTTCCTTATCTAAGTGTAAAACTTTACTTCCCTCCATATTAAATTTCATTTTGTTGGATAGGGCCTATTGTTCAAGTCTATCAAGATCCATTTGGTTCCTGAGCTTGTCTTCTGGGGTGTTGGCTATTCCAGCTTAATGCATCTACAAATTTCATGGTTTACCCTTCTGTTTCCTTATCTAGATCAGTTACGAAGATATTGATGAGTACTGGGCTTTGAACCATTCTTCATATGTTTTAGCCTCCAGTCCCCTAATCACCTATATTGCTCCTCTCTGTACTCTTTCTAAAGCCTCAACTTTTTTCATATCATGGTGATTAAAATATTCACCATTAAAATATTCCAAGTGTGGCGTTACCAAGGCATTCAGCTTAGGTGATTTACTAACACTACCACCCACTCTCATATGGGTCAGAGTACCCAGGGCTGTGACAGTGGGGTATTGCATAATCCAAGTACCTAATACCAAAGTTTAGTACAACTCTTTTTAAAACAGATCATTATTTGTTAACAAAGATCCTTACTGATATTCACATATGCTTATACTACAATCAGGAGGTCTTCTCTCCGGATATGACAGATTTCTTTGGAGGTCAGGGCACACAGGCTTCAAAAGTGGGTTGTTTTTTTTTTTGTTCATCCTAGCTCTTTCTTGGAGGTCAGCCATCTGCTTTTCACATTACAGGTCTTTTATTAGCAAATTCTTTAGTGTAACAGCTTCAGTGTTCTTGTTATCTCCATCATGGCAGGCTGGAATCTGCCCACTATTTCTGATGTTTCAGCTTTCCAGGTGAACACAGTTTCTCCCCACACTTCATCTGCTTTCAGCTTTTTGATCATGCTCATGCCTATTCTTTTGCCTCCTGCAATATTTTCCCACTTAACCTCCATTCATTTCCTTAAGTGCTTACAGTGTGTTTGGGCTGTAATCAGAGAGCATAGCTGTCCCAGTAATAATAATCACAAACAAGTAATTAAAATAAATCAGTTAGGTATACAAATGGTACTAAGTATGAGATTAACCCCACCAGAGATTTAATAAGATGCAACAATAGCCGCCTCGAGTTCCCTTTGACCGGGGAAATGAGGCGGGGTATAAATCAAAATAAATAAAATAAAAATAAAATAAACAAGAGAAGCAGCCCCCAACTGATTCTCTCTAAATATCTTGGATTTCAGCTCCTCTGTCAATATAATCAGTAACTATTTTGGTTGGCATTTACCAATCCAGATTTGTTGGACTTCAGTTCCTGCTGTTCTTTGTTGCTGGAAGACAATAATGGGAATCCAACTTCAGGGTTGAAGCTGAACTAAACTAAAAATACTTATAAAAGGAGAATATTTGTAGCTCAGGGTTGAAATGAAGTGTCCTTGTTGCTCTCTGAGCTTGCTTGTTTCCTTGCAGAAGTTTCATTACCCAAACTAGGTGGCATCATCAGTGCCAATGAATACCACCTAGTTTGGGTATTGACACATCTGCAAGAAAACAACCAAGCTCAGAGGGCAACAAGGACCCTTCAAACCCATATTCGTTTACATGATACATATAGCTTTGATTTAATTGCATGGATCACTTTTAAAATTACATTCCAGAAATTGGGTAGGGACAAAATTTTAAGAAGATTTATTTTAATTAGAATTAAATGCAATGAATTACATTATTACCTATCATGATTCCATGCTGAAATGGGGTTTGGTAGGTTGCAGTTTTGCACCTTATGGGACCTAATCATTTTCTTAACAATCCTGTGAATTGGGTCATCATATTAAACCACAGTGTAGTTTCTTTGAAAATGAATATATCCTGTGAATAAATAATTGTGATTTGTTGGCCCTGCTCTAGATCTAATTTGCTGTGTGAATTTAAGCTATGTATCAAATAATTGCCATACTTTGGCTCAAGAAAATGTTATGGATAGGCTTTTTATGTTTCATCCAAAGCTTTACAGATGGAATGGGGGTAAAAGAGGAATAAGGAGGAGAGGAAACACAGTGCTCAAGACAGAGGAAAAAGAGAAGCGGGGAATCAACCTGTTTTAGTGATCAATCTTTATTTTTATGGCCTGGTACATTTCAAACTTCATGTTGTTCTTCTTCAGGAACATGAAAAAGAAAACATTAAATATTGTGATTATTATATGTGTTATTAGGAACAGGGATATGTTATCAATTCCCCACCCAAAACCCCTTAGGAACAATGCACTGCAACATTTATTATAGTTAAACGTGCAAGACACATGGAAAAAAACCATTTGTCAAAAACAATATTTTAAAAAAGATAACAGATACATTTATTCTAAAAATGAACCTCTAATGCAGCATGTCACATCAATAAAAAATAACACATCTTTTTCCAATTAAAGGAAGAAGAAAAGCTCATTTTTTCATTCTGTGGTACAGTACAAACTCAAATGTTTACAAGTTTCAGAATAAGAAGATTCCAGCTGCTACAACTATTTAGCAGCTGTTAATCAAAGACTTCTTGCAATAAGAAGTTAAAACTTCTTTCTAAAAGGACTTTCTGTGAAAGTATGAATCAGCAAAAGTGAGATTCTCTGCATTTTCACATGTTAGAAGATATTAACACTCCTTTACTATGTAAACAGCAAAAACAAAATGTCTCTAAATCCCCAGATAATGAGATAGCACAGATTTGTATCAGGGATAGAAAATTCTTCTCCTTACTAAGATGATAGTCACTGTAACTACAAGATCCACTGTAAAAGAAATCTTACAGTAAGTTAACCATTTATGTTTACTTATCATTTTTTTTGGTCTCTAAAATATCACTTGTGCTGAGAGCCACAGAGGCATTTTTTCAGACCCAGCCTGGCTTTATATCTATTCCATATTCTCAGTATGACATATCAATCAATCAATCAGAATAGAGCTGGAAGGGACCTTGGAGGTCTTTTAGTCCAACCCCCTGCTCAAGCAGGAGATCCTATACCATTTTAGAGAAGTGGCAGTGCAGTCTCTTCTTAAGGACCTCCAGTGATGAAGCACCCACAACCTCTGAAGGCAGTTTGTTCCACTGGTTAATTGTCCTCACTATTAGAAAGTTTCTCCTTAATTCCAGGTTGCTTCTCTCCTTGATTAGTTTCCATCCATTGCTTCTTGTCTGGACTTCTGATGCTTTGGAAAATAAGTCAACCCATTTCTTTTTGGCAGCCCTCAAAAACCAGAATACTGCTATCATGTCACCCCTGGTCCTTCTTTTCTTTAAACTAGCCCTACCCAGTTCCTGCAACCATTCTCCGTATGTTTAAGACCCAGGAACAAATACAGTAAATAGGTTTGTATTTAAATATAGTGGTTTTATCCCAAAAAACATATATACCAGTACATACAAGTATTTTGAGACAGGCCTTGAACAAACCGGCAAACAGCATTTACAGCATGGAAGCACACACAGAGAGATACACCTCAATAGGGCCTCTCCTTATGACAGAGCCTCTTAAAGAGATTCCAGCCCCAGAAACCTCATTCCACCATTAGATCATTGTAGCATCATTACAGTATTACAGCAGCTGGTCAGATATTAAATCATTATTACCCTGACAATCTTAACATCTTTTTTGTAACTTGGTGAACAAAGCTGGATGCAGTATTCCAGGTGTGGTCTTACTAAGGTTTAATAAAGCAATACTTATACTTCATGTGTTTTTGATTCTATGCCTCTGTTTAGGCAAACAAGGATTGTATTAGTTTTTTTGGCTACTGCCACACAGGGCTGGCTTCTACTTAAGCGATCGTCCACTAGGACTCCAGGTTCCCTTTCACAGTTACTGTTTTTGAGCCAGGTTTTGCCTAATTTGAACTTGTACCTTTGGTTTTCCTTGTCTAAGAGTAAAATCTTGCTTTTCTCTGCATTAAATTTTATGTTGTTAGATAGGGCTATTGTTCAAGCCTATTATCCATTTGGATCCTGATCTTATATTCTGGGTTGTCTATTCCAGATTAATGTCATCTGCAAATTTGATGAGTTCACCTTCTATTCCCTCATTTAAGTCACTTATGAAGATATTAAAGAGTACTGGGCGTAAGACGGTACCTTGTAGTACTCCATTGCTTACTTACCTCCATATAAATGTAGTACATTAAGAACTATTCATTGAGTTTGATTTGTCAGCCAGTTACAAATCCATCAGGTAGTGATTAAGTCTATTCCATATTTTTCTAGCTACCAAGAAGTAGGTTGTGGTCTACTTTGTTGAATGCCTTATTGAAATCGAAGTATACTATATCCACAGCATTTCTAGCAGAATGATTTTTAAAATCTACATTAATCTTAGCTTCATCATACTACAAATATCCATGCCACCCAAATCTTAGACAGTGTCCTTCTAACTACAAAAGCTAAGAAATTGCCCCAAAGGTAAAGATTGCTGCATGTATGTAAAATATGAACCCTAAAATCTCCTAAATCACTGTTTTAGAAATCAAGGTAGTTCCTTTTTTATTTAAAAATCCTGGAAAAGGAATCTGATGATCATGAAAATACACCTCAATTTTTTTCTCTGCGATTTCTAGAATGTTCAATTCTGTTCTCATCTCTAACTTCTGCTATCTCGCTTCTATATTTTCTAGTTTCTAGACCTCAGAGATCTCCTGAAGACCTGAAAATGCTAATGGGGAATGTGAATCAGCTAAATGAAAGTTTTCAGAATCTTCAGTTGAAAACAGGGAAGCAGTTACCCTTCAAAGGAGACATCCTGGACCAAATTTGGAGCCTGCAAGACATGCTTCAGAATCATTCTGACTCTCTGCTAATATTGAGCAGCTCACTTCAGAAGCTGGAAAGGGCACTCAGGAGCCTGCAGACCCAGTCAACTCAGGCAGATCAAGTCCTTTCTGGCCTACGGGACAGCCTGAGCCAGCAAAATGACATGGCACAAATGGAAATCTACAAGCTTGCTGTAGAGGGAAATAGTAGCAGTTTGCTTTTGAGGCACCATGAGGACTTACTCTCTAAACTGGCATCTCAGGTGGAGAGCTTGAATGACCAACTGACAGAGGTAGGTGGGCATGTGGGTAGCATGAACCGGACTCTGTCTTATGATGTGGGAATCCACCACACCCGTATCCAGGACCTGCAAGTCCTTATCAGCAATGCCTCAGAAGATGCTCGGCAGATGCGCTTTGTCCACATCGCCATGGAACAGCAGCTCAAACATGAGCTGGCCATTCTGAACAATGTAACCGAAGATCTGAGGCTGAAGGATTGGGAGCACTCCATTGCTTTGAGGGATATCTCAGTGATACGAGGTAAGGAGTGCAGGAAATGTAGTTGCCTATTGGATTCAGGTATAATTCAATGTTATCAAATTGAGGGCACTTCATAACTCAAGGCCAGAATACCTATGAGACCATCTTCTCCGGATAGAATCTGCCTGCCCAGTGATATTAGGAAGAATGGGCTTGCTGAGGATCCCTTATTTGAAGAGATGTCACTATAGAGATTACGAGGGTGAGTCTTCTCAGTAACGGCTCCCTTCTTTGGAACAGCTATTCCTCATTATTTTGCCTATTCTAGTTGAATGGGCTTCTGAAGGGCCATGATGACTTTGCTCTTTAGGAATCCCTTTGGGGATGGTGAGGTTTAGCCTGCTCCCTTCGATTGGTGCTATCATGATATATTGGTGGTGTTTATGTGTTGAAGGACTTTTAACCTTATTGTGGCATTCTGTGAACTCACTTGGAATCTGTGAGAGCTTAGTAGCTATATGCATATGTAGCTTAGAACATAGCAGTAAAGCTACATATCATGCATTCACCTCATCTTTGTACATTATACATGAGCCATGGTGATGCACTGCTTAGAATGCAGTATTATTGCAGGCTAACTCTCCCGATTGCCAGGATTTTGATCCTGACCGGCTCAAGGTTTACTCATCCTTCTGAAGTCAGTAAAATGAGGGCCCAGATTGTTGGGGCAATATGCTGACTCCATAAATTGCTCAGAGAGGGCTGTAAAGCATTAGGGAGCAGTATATAAATCTAAGTGCTATTGCTATTGCTACTGCTAAGCTCCAGCACACTAGAAAGATATGATATACAGTTTTATAATAAAACACATTTTGACTATTCCAAGTTAATCATGGAACATATTATAGAAGTTTAAATATATTGTCTACCAGAGCTAGTGAAGTCTCATCCCCTGCATGATATATGCACTATTATGGAATCTTATCCCTCCCCACCGCTGAGATCCACATGGCCTGATTACATTCTAGCCATTGTCCCATGTTGTGGAGGAAGAATAAAAATTTAGCCCCTGCTGTTTGCATTTTCTTTGGTTGTATATTGTTTCTGGGACTGTTTGTAATTCTTTTTTATGTCTTGTATTTTTTGAACTTTTAATTTTAAGGCTTCTAGAGTTATTGATAGTTGGGCCACCTACAGTTTGTATAAATTAATTAATAAATATCTTGTAACTATGGGAGCAACATTTCTTAAAATATGTGACAAGGGAAATAGGGCGAGGACACTGAATAAGTCCGTGTAAGGACAAAAAGCATTGTTTTTATTCTTTTTGGATTTGTGACATCATTGGGTAGCTAATAATTAGCTATGTGGTGCCATCAAAAAAATATATTCAGATAAATGTATTGTTCTCGCTCGTTTCTGGTTGTGACATTATTATGTGACAAAGAGATCCCCCCCCTCCATATTGCCTATATGATCTGAAAACAGAAATTCTGTTTCAGTCTACATGAAAAATTAAAGAGAGAAATTGTTCCTTTTCAACTAGCTTCATGCTCACGGTGACTTTGCCACCTAGTGGTGAGACTTCATGTGTTTGCCTTTTCTTCCAGAACAAAATGTAATTATGGATATTTGACAAAATAGTTCTAGTATTGTTGTTCTGGTCCATGGATTCAGATGCTGATCAAATTCTAAATTAAGCTATGCTTGAAATACCAGCTATTTGATTGAACAGTTAAACCCATCAAATGCTCAGTTTGTTATGTATCTGTAATACATTTTCCCCTCACTTTCTTCCCAGCGGCCAATGTTGCATAATATGATTTTGACCAAGGAGTTGATTCTGGGTTTTGAATTGGCATTAATTTCTTAGGGATGGATAGATCATTCTGTCAGTTTCACACATGATCATTCATTCTGTCTCCTTCATATTTGTAGGGCTATTTCCAGATGGTGTCAATTTCACACATGTTACCCATAAATCTGTTTAATACCCAGACTACTATGCAATATTTTTAAATGCACAAAAGTACACAAATATGTCTCAAAATGGATTTTCTGTCACAGCATGTTTTTATAAGTGTATTTCACCCAAATCGTTCACATATGGATTATTTGTTTCTTCAAATATGGCTTTAAAAAAAAAAATTGGAAGGTGAGAACTGCACCTAGAGAAGCACAGAATTGGAAGGAAAATTATATTCCAAATTTCACATTAGCCCAGGAGCTAAGGAACAAGTCACCTTTAATCATTAGTCATAAAGAATTAAAATTTTCAAGCATTATTAAAATCTCCTGTGCATCTTTCCATGTATTTATTATTTTTATTTTTATTATTATTTTTATTATTATTATTATTATTATTATTATTATTATTATTATTATTATTATTATTATTATT
>JANHGC010007740.1:126447-138332 GCA_027560395.1 Boaedon fuliginosus
ATTTTGGGCAGATTGCTGCAGAACTGAATTTTTGTATAGAGCACATACAAACCCACAGCTCTGTTTTATATATATAATATTCATGTGGCTCCCCATTACAGTATGGTCATAAACTACCATGTTTTTTTCTACATTACATCATTTCTCATACATGTTCAGCTTTACACTTCCAACCCCGACTAAGCCAGAGATGCACTGGAAGTCTATGTCTAGGGCCTGCCAGCTGGAGAATCTGGATGGGACAGAATCTGAGCTAGATGGAGTTATGGCTGGAAAAGAAACTTTCCAATATCTGCTTTCAATGGGAGATGCTGGATTCATTTAATGACCATGTGAGTCAACAACAGCGGCGATTCACTTAATTACCTGGCGGAAAAGGTCATAAAACCAGGCGCAACTCATTGCCTTGCTTAGCAACATAAATTCTGGCCCCAACTGTGTTGATACGTTGATGACTACCTGTAATTTATTGAGATGAAACTTGATATGCCAGATCCTCTCTAATAGTCAGATTTGTCAGCAAATAGTACAGGTGTGTGTGATTTCATTTTTTTTTAGAAATTCAAATATAAAGATGCCAAGTACAAAAGCTCATAAAGTACTTCACCACCTTCTAACAAACTGCAAATTTCATATTCATCATCCAGTTTTGTCAAGGACATGCAACACCTATAGCAGTGTAGTATTTCTTTCTAACAGTATGTATGTATGTATGTATGTATGTATGTATGTATGTATGTATGTATGTATTTCAAAATTTATATTGCCACATACTCACACGTGGCGACTCCAGGCAGCTTACAAATTCAATTACACTTTGTCATGAATGTACACCTCTAGGAAACCATCACTAATCATATTGTGTTATTTATATATCATATAACAGCAATGATCTTTTCTCTCTTCACCAGCCCCTTTTACCTAGAAGCAAAGAATTCCTCATCAAGTGGGTAACGTTACTGAGGTCATTTTAACAGCCAAGATAATTAAATAAATAATAATAATTTATTGAATTTATACCCCGCCTCTCTTCACCCGAAGGGAACTCGAGGCGGCAAAGGAGATGCACAAAGGATCCATGACTCCAGAATGTTATTCTCTTTTGTTTTGTTTTAACTTGTGCAAATGGTTAGGCTATAATATTGCAGGGGCGAACTTACTTTGTAGTCAGTGTAACCATCCAATAGAGGAGAAAATGTGTAGCAAACCCCATATTCACTAACACTGATGACGTTACCTAGTTGGGTAATGAAATATCTCTATGCAAGCAACCTTTTGAGAGAATGAAGAAGTCGACAGTCTAATCATGCATGTAGGATCTTACAAGGGTTATAAAATGTTTTTTTAAAACTTGATTGTCCTTATTTGCATGGAAGTTGTTGAATCCTTTATTGCCTTGTAAGTTAATACAGTGCAACATTTATGATAGTTTACTCCAAATGCATTGTTGTTTATGAAATTGGCTTTTGTTTTTCTATTTTGACTGTAGGGGTTTGGGGGAAATTGTTTAGAATTTCCCATGGTAGTATTTTGGATCACGGTGAGATGGCACACAACGGTAAAGTAGGTGGACTTCTGCTATCCATCTTCTCAATATTCTGAAAGCTCCCCAGATGCCAACATATCAAAGTTCAGTGATGGTGTTTCCTTCTAATGATTCCCACTGATGTTATCTATCAGTGTTATTCAGTATTTAACATCAGAAGATAACAGAATCTGGGTGAGAGAAGGGTACAATGAAAGAGAGGCATTAATGCTGCTATCTTGTAAATATAGATATATCCCACTTACCTGAATTTCACTCAAAAGCTTAAGAATTTGGGAAAAAAACACACACACATTTTTTTCCATTGTTAAATTGAAAGAAACATGATAGGAAACAAAAATGTGATGAGTCTTGACCGGCTTTATTTTTAAGGTGTGACAGTGTCATGTTCACAGGCACAGAGGTGATTTAAATGCTGTTTCAGTCCTGGAAGAATAATAGGATTGTCACTGTTCTCTTTCAACCAGGTAGGATTTTAGGGCTTTCAACAATGTATGTTAAACAAATACAAAGCTTTTTCTTCTACTTCGTCTCCATTCTCAAAGGTCGTGATCTCTTCTATCTCTTCCTGGTATACATGTATTGCAGCCAGAGCAGCAGGTCAAAAAGTTAAATGCTCCCTGGAGTTGAGCTTGACTCCTGGACATTGTAGAATTACAGAGGTGGGACAGGCCATTGAATCCAATGGCCTGGTCATTGTTGGAATTGCAAATTGCACATCTGAAATAGTGGGCTTTCTTTGGTCTGCTTGAATACATTTGGAGGGGAACTTTAAAAAAAAGATCTGTGTACTCGTGCAGTCAAAGCCCCACCCCTTTTAATTGCCAGCAATATATATTTTATATCTATAAAACAGAAGTCCAGGAGGGATGTGTATTTGTATGTGCAATATACAAACTTGCAGTTCTCCATCAATCTCACCCAAACCTGGCAGATAGATAGCTAGGTGTAGCAAGATCAGCACTGTCGGGGTCACCAAAGGGTAGGGGGGATTTTTGCTCCCCCCAAAAGGGAAAGAGGACACTCTTAACAAACAAACAGCAACCCTCTACTGAGCGTGTACAGTTTTCACTCCCTCTATTGAGCATGTGCAGTTTTCAAACTGAGGCTCCATATTCAAACTGAGGCACCAGATTTCCAAGTAGCACTCAAACGGAGAAGCCCACCCTGCCAAGTAAGGTCACCTGCGACATGTCGGGGGGGGGGGCTCCGGGGGCTTCAGAAGGCTCGCAAAGGTGCGGCCCAGCACCGCTGTCAAGTCCTGGCTGCCTTTCCTCAGAGCCAGCCTTGCCCCAGGGCCAGACTTGCCAGAGCAGAAATGTGGGAGGGGCGACAGGGGCTTCAGAATATACTTCTTCTTTAAAAAAAATAAAACCCCCGAGCAAGGCCGGGTAATCAACTAGTTCTAAATATATAATTCTGACCCCCTTAAACCAGGGATAGGTAACGATAGCCCTTTTATGACTTGTGGACTTCAATTCCATGTTGGCTCAGGAATTCTGAGAGTTGATGTCCACAAATCATAAAGGGGCCATCATTCCCCACTCTGCCTTAATCCAAGTGTTGTTTTAGCCTCCTAAAATATGACATCCTCTGCACTGTATATTTATTTATTTATTCCACAGGCTAAAATTCCACAGCACCAAAAAAGGATCACAGAGGTTTAGGGATGGGAATGTAGACTAAATCATCAGGGAGAGGTCAATTTATAAAAAGTAAGAGCAGGGGCTTAGTTATTACACGAGACGAGAACTTTGAGGCTAAAGCTTGATAGAATATGATAGAAATGGATTAGTATTGGACAGGAAACTGAATAATTGCTCCAGATGGCCAAACCATTAAGATAATGCAGATGATATGAGGCCCCGATACTCAGCTGGTAGGACCTTCAGTGAGGTTCATTCATGAGTCTGATTGCCCTTGAGAATCCCAAATACGGCTGATGGTTTCTTTGCTAAACTTTGACAGTTATAATATACACCGATACTGTTTTCACCTTCTAGGGCCACCAGGACCAAAAGGGGATCAAGGCAATGAAGGAATGGAAGGTGAACCCGGCCGGCCTGGTATGCCTGGACTGCAAGGTAATGAGTTAAGTGTTTATGTGAATCCTGTGCTGTTACTGAGTGACTATAGCAGAGACACAGAAAGCCCAAACTCTCTCAGTCCTTGTGATTGCTTCCAGGAAATCCTAAAAGGAAAAAAAAAAAAACTCCTTAAGCATTATCTGCTAAAAGAGGATAATAAGGATAATATTATCCTAAAAGAGGATAATAAGATGATTGGAAAGATCCCCCTTTGCTCAAGACCTGCTGTTATTCCAGATAGACTTTATAAGGTTCAATGGCCAGAGAGTCTGGTCAGATTAAAAAACTGTTTCCTGAGCAAAATAGGTGGCATTAAAACTTGAGTTTTTAAAAATCCTGCTTTTATAGAATTGTAATAGCATGTATCACGCACATTTAGTCTTGAAGCAAATTTTTCTCTCTGTTCCCTGCTTTAATTTGATTATATGCAATTCCTCTTGATTGCATGCAATTCCTCTTCATGTTTTTATTTTAGCAAACAATAGGCATTTAAAAGATTAGTGTGGCATTTATGGACCATCCACAGTTTATATTGGCACTGGATCATTAGCAACTAACTCTTAGATGCATTTCAGGGAAGTGAGAGAGATGCTTGGTGCTTGGAGGAGGGGTGGAAATACGAAGGTGGGGTTTATTTTATGGGTTCTTAGTGAGCCTCTGAAGGTTTCATGAACCATTTCTCCCCTCTTTTGAAACCAGTATTTGTAATGGGAAATTAAATTAAATCCCTGAAAGAGATTTGCAAGCAAAATAGAAGCTTACGTTATATATGTTGCTAAAGCTTCTGGCCAAAGCACCAGGCCATTACTAACTGCTCACAATTAGCTTAAATTTCTGCCCCAGCAGAATTAAGACAGAAAGGCTGTGGAGAATCAGTTGCCTTGAGATATATGGGAGCAGTCCTTTCACCATGTTCAGCCACTATTTTAAAGCAGAGACTGTCCAGGGTTTAAGAAGCCCTCTTATCCGGGAGTCCTAGTGAGGATTTCTCCAGCTCTTCTGGTAATTCCTTTGTTGAAAGAAAATTAAATTCAGAAATAATTATTCCTGTATCTCTTGTGAACTCCTTTGAATCATCAAGATGATCTGGAAGCAGCCAAAAACCAGAAGAAACTATTTAGTAAACAAAGACAATACAATATTGTGATAACTTAACAGAATAACAGAGTTGGAAGGGACGTTGGAGGTCTTCTACTCCAACATCCACTTCAAGCAGAAGATCCTAGAGCAATTCAGTTGAATGGTTGTCCTGTTTCTTCTTAAAAATCTTCAGAAATGAAGCACCCACGACTTCTGAAGGCAAGCCATTCTATTGATTAATTATTCTAATTTATCAGCTTAAACATCTTTCTGGAACACAAACCTGGTACCTGAACTTTCCTGAATACACAACGGTGGTGCTCCAAGTCAACACATAGACACATACAAAAGGGAGGAAGATCTGTTCGCTCACAAAGATAAGGACATTTCCACCAGTGCTGCATCTCCACCAGAATAAGCATTTCAAAGGGCACATCCACACATCACACAAAGAAGTACCTTTCCTATATATATTACCAACCTCAGAATAAATATTACCAACCTGTGGTTTGCTTGTGCTGCCCAGCCCTCACCTTCTAAGGACTTGATAGGCTGGTGGTAAATCAGCACTCCTGTTGACTGACAAGAGGCCTGTCTCCCAGGCTTCAATCACTCCCTTGGCTGTTTTTGTGCCTGCTCATCCAACAATCTTAGTAGCTGCAAAATGGAATGTGTGTCCAATGAGTGTCCAATGCAGGGGATTTGGTAGATTACATTGGAAGTATTTCCCACCTCCAACGGTAATTACTAACCAAGCCTATTTAGTGCAGTTAGTAGTTCCACAGTTAGAAGAGATACATGGTATGCAGGCTAGGCTGCTAGTTTTTATTATTGTTTGTAAAGCATTATGCAAATGTCTGAGAGTTGTTCTGCTTGTTTTTTTTTTAAATCTTGAATGTAGGGTATCCTGGTGAAAGAGGACAACGAGGGCCAAAAGGGGACAAAGGAGATATTGGCCAGCGTGGGCTACCTGGCCTCCGGGGAATGACAGGTATTCTATTTGCTGTTTGTTGATGTTCTGATAACAAAATTGGATACAAAACCACTATAAACCACCAAAAGAAGTGTTTGTTCAAATTTCATATTTTGGTCGTCCCTGCAAAACTCTAGGTCAGGTGTGTCAAACTCCTGACTCGAAAGCCGGATGCATCACGCACTGGCCACGCCCATGCCCAGTCTAGCAAAGTGGGGGAAAGTCCCAATACATCACGTGATGCCCTGTTGATGCACGTTTGACACCCCTCCTCTAGGTGAAGAAAGCTGCTGATTTCTGATTCAGATAGAAACCATGCCTGCAGTTCTCCTTTTATCATTTCTGTAGCCTAAACTATTGCCTATGTCGAAAAGCTTGAACTACTGTTATAAAAACATTCACATTTGGAATTTGAATTCCAATTTCCATTTGGAATTTGATGGTCAAATCTGGCAGCAAATTGAATTCCCGGTTGTAATCTTGTGAGGGCTTTGATTACTTAAATTAGCATGATCTGTCCAAAAATATTCCATTTGATTACATGTTAGAAATTAGGAACAACATAGTTTGCTATATTATTGGAAGCTAAATATTAAATTCTGGAGTGAGGGATGAACCCTTGCAGGGCCGAGCTGAGGAATTTGTACAATATCTGTCGGATAAAATCATTCAGATTCGGAGAGACTTAGACTCCGACTGGGCAAGTTCTATGGAGTTGCTGGAGGCTAGTCTTAGTCCTATTATTTGGGATAAGTTTGAGCCTGTTGGCCCTGAGGACGTGGATAAGGCTATGGGTGTGATGAGTTCCTTCACCTGTTTATTGGACCCATGTCCCTCCTGGCTGTTTTTGGCCATTTGGGAGGTGACATGAGGCTGGCTCTAGGGAGTTATTATTTATTTATTTATTTATTTATTTATTTATTTATTTATTTATTTATTTATTTATTTATTTATTTATTTATTTATTAGATTTATACCCCGCCTCTCTTCACCCCAAGGGGGAACAACCCAAGGGGGAACTCTCTTCTTTGAGAGAGGGGTTCTTTCCGTCAGCCCTGAAAGAGGCTGTGGTGAGGCCCCTCCTTAAGAAGCCTGCTCTGGACCCAGCTATGTTGAAAAACTTTCGTCCAGTCTCCAACCTTCCCCTTTTAGGGAAGGTTGTTGAGAAGGTGGTGGCACTCTAGCTTCTGCAGTCCTTGGATGAAACCGACTATCTGGACCTTTGTCAGTTGGGGATTCAGGCCCAAGTACAGCACTGAAACGGCATTGGTCGCATTGGTAGGTGATCTCTGCGAGCCCAGGACAGGGGTTATTCCTCTGTCATGGTGCTACTTGATCCCTCAACAGCTTTTGATACCATCGACCATGGTATCCTACTGCAGCGGCTCAGGGGGTTGGGAGTGGGGCAGCATCCTACGGTGGTTCACCTCCTACCTCTCGGGTTGTCTGCAATCAGTGCTGGTAGGAGGCCAGAGGTCGAGCCTGAGGCCCTTGGTATGTGGGGTACCTCAGGATTGAGTCTTCTCATCACTCCTATTCAACATCTATATGAAACCACTGGGAGAGATCATCCTAGAGTTCGGGGTGAAGTATCATCAGTATGCTGATGACGCTCAATTATACATCTCTACCCTGAACCAAACCAACGATGCCGTTGAAGTGATGGACCAGTGCCTGGAGGCTGTGGGGGTCTGGATGGGGACCAACAGACTCAAGCACAACCCAGACAAGACTGAGTGGCTTTGAGTTCTGTCATCCACGATGTTCCATCATTAACCATGGGTATGTGTGTGTTGACCCCCTCAGAGAGGGTACGCAACTTGGGTATCCTGCTGGATCTACAGCTGAAACAGGAAGAACATTTAGCGGCTGTGGCCAGAGGGACCTTTGCCCAGGTTCGCCTGGTGCACCAGTTGTGATCCTTTCTGGACCGAGATGCACTGCTCACTGTCACTCATGCCCTCATCACCTCCCAATTAGACTGCTGCAATGTGCTCTATGTGGGGCTGCCCTTCTGAAGCATTCGGAAGCTTCAGCTGGTCCAAAATGCAGCCACGCAAGCAGTTATGGTGTGCCTCATTACACCCATATCACACCACTCTTGCGCGAGCTGCATTGGCTCCCAGTTAGCTTCTGGGTGCAATTCAAGGTGCTGGTTATGACCTTTAAAGCCCTACATGTCATAGGATTGGGCTATTTGTAAGAGGGTCTCCTGCCGCTGTTCGCCTCTCAACGCCCGGTAAGAGCCCACAGAGTTGGCCTCCTATTTTATTATTGTAAGCCACCCTGAGTCCCTTGGGAGAGGGTGGCCTATAAATTTTATTAAAATAAAATAAAATAAGTACCAGACAAAAATCTTCACGTACAGCAAGCATATCCCAATGCCATGACTTTAATCTACAGAGAATTGGGGATGGGCTAGCTCTGTTTACAAGTGATTGCTGCTTCCTATCTCATACTGCATAGATATATGTACACAGAAACTTCATCTTTACAAACCTCTTACAGGTAGAATATAGATTCAGAATAAAAATATCTTCCTGAAGCTCAGCTATTTCACAGCTGAACTGCTAGAACAATTTGTCCTTTACCTTCTTATGGATTAAATATCAGTTGTTTTCTGATATGCTAATGGAAAGTAGTTTGATGTATTCTGTAAATAATAATGTACAGACACAGAAGTTACATCTTCTCTCCCGTTCCTGCTGAAGTTTCATATGAATCCCCCACCATCTCCGAACTCTTTCCCCCTTACTGGTTAGGATTCATCTTTTTTTTTTCCAATAAATTTTATTAGGTTTTACATTGTTACATATTAGCTCATTGTGCACAATAGGTTGTCTCAGGGCATCACTTAAAATTGATTTCAATTTGTATTTCAAATTAGTATTTAAATATATTTAATATCTCCCCCCCTTTCTACCATTCAATAACACAATTTTTCATCGTATCCTGTCAATTTTATAAATATCACTGAAAATAATATATGTTTCAGTAATAATTCATTCTTTAAAAAAAGAAAAGGAAAGAAAAAAATCACAATTCAATATATTTTATGCCTCTAATTCATGTATAATTCTTTAAACAATCATATTTATTACTTATTTTATCTATTTTATTCCAGTCTTTTTCTCCATAATCTAGTTATTTTCAGTAAGAGATGTAAAATAAACTCCACGCTCCTCTTTTCCTCTCACTCTTTAGCCGTCATCACGCCAGTTCATTTTTTTTCTCTTACGGGATCCTCCATTTTGGAGTTTAGCTTCTTCTCCATTCCCCCCCCCCGCCAATTCAGTAATGGTATTGCCCTCTCCAGTCCGTCATTTCTGTCATGTTACGCTCCAAATTGCTTGCAAAACTCCTCACCCAGCTCCGTGCTGCAAACACACCTTCTGCTCTCACGATCTCCTCCAGAAACTCCAAATAGAAATTTTCCTTTATCGCTAACATCAATTCCTCCTGGTGAGCTGGGTTCCTTTCTAGTTGTTTATTCTCTGTTCTCATCTCCTCCAGGTCTTCCAGTTCCACTTGTAGCTCCTCCTCCTTTAAATCTGGCTCCTCCATGTTTTCTCACACTTTGCTGTCAGCCAGTAAGTTTCCATTTGAAATACAAGCATTTTTATCTTCTCTTATAATCCAGTTATCAATTATTAGCATCATCTTTTTAAATATAACAGTCATTTCGGAGAACGTTGAAGATATTCCATCGTATCTCCTTTGGGTCTCCTCCATTTTCACCTATAGCATATATTCCGCTGTTTTAAAAATCAGCTGTTTGTCACCCCTCCTTATTTATTTATTTATTTTAATTTCTTCCCAGTCATTTTAACCACTGCTAATAGAATCTTCTGGGCATCAAATCTCCACAAATATTTATCGGGTAAAGAATTTTTTTTCTTACCCTGTGAACAGCCCCCTTGTGCTTCACAACTTTCCTGCCCAATCTTGTGCCCGGAATGG
The DNA here is from genome assembly GCA_027560395.1 of Boaedon fuliginosus. Lineage (NCBI taxonomy): Eukaryota > Metazoa > Chordata > Lepidosauria > Squamata > Lamprophiidae > Boaedon > Boaedon fuliginosus. Next base: position 136,094 of record JANHGC010007740.1, read on the forward strand.
GATCAACTTCATGGCGGCCATGATCCGCCACTCCTTCTGTCGGAGGCTTCAGAGGTTGCCTGGCTAGGAAGGAGAGATGCGGCTCTCCTCAACCTGCTGGACCATCCTCTATCGCTTCACCCTCCCTTCAAGAGAACTTAGGCTCCTCCATGGAGCCCTTGGACAGGGAAGCCTGGTTGTGAGTCTGCAGAGATAGTGGATCCAGTGACCAGTCAACGTCCCGACTGGATTAGGTTAGGCTTCATCTTGATCTAATCTAGCAAAGTGTCCATGTTCTGGATGCCATGATACAAAACCTTGGAGATAAAACTAGGAGAATATTTTTTTAAGTATTCATCTTACCTTTATTATTTGTTGATAAATAACTCAAAGTGAACACATCCAACACTCTTTCCTCTTTCTAGTTTCCTCACAACAGTCCACCGTGAGGTGAGTTGGGCTGAGAGAGAGTGACTGGTCCAAGATCAGCCAACTGGCTTTCAATGCTAAGATGGAACTTGAACTCACACTCAGCTATTTTCTAGTCTGGTGCCTTAACCACTAGACCAAACGACAACATTTCTTTAACTTTCTGGCTGGCAATCAAGGGATTGGTGCTTTTTTATTCAAGTAAATGACACTTCATTGCTATGGTTAAGTTCATGGCTTTCACATCCTTCTTGGAGGAGATTGCTCCCCCTTACTTCCCCCTCTCCTCTGTTCATTGGTGATTGCCAGCAAGCAACTTGATAGGTGACTTGTGCAAAAACATAAGATCAGAGTCAATTTGCTTTTGATCTGAGCCAAGCAATTCCCTTTTAACCGCGTAGTCAATTAAATGCATATTTGGGGGGGGGGTCTTTTTCTTTTCCTGAGCCCAAGTGGCTGGCATGGGCCACAAAGCACTTTAGACGTTTCAGTGGTGTTGAAGGCAAGATCCTATAAAAATGTAAGAAACATTTTGCTGGATCAGATCAAAATGGCTTCACCCAGCTCAGCTTCCTGCTTCCAATATCAACCTGTCAGAAGCTTCTGAAGAAAACATATAGGCTGGGCAGAGTTGTAGCCCCTGATTTATTTGGAGGCTTCCAGTCCTACTCTTTTATGCTAAATCATGGCTCTCTTGTAGCACTTTAAAACAGCAGGAGGAGAAGAAAAGGTAAGATCGATCATCTTTCTAATCCCCTCCTCTATCTTTTAAGCACTTCATTAAGCTGATGGCAACACAGCTTCCTTGCTCCCCTTTTGCTTATAGCATCTGGAATCCTATAAAATGCAATCTGGGTACTGAAAACTGACAAATATGGGGGATGGAAGAATGAACAAATGGGCAGAAGGAAAACAGTTTGAGAGAGTATTTTAAAGATTTTTAAGATGGCATGCTAGCAATGAACTCCTTAGCTAGTGGCGGGGGGGGAAAGACCATCTGGCTTGGCTCAGTTCCCAGGATGTAAGTCTGAATTCCCTACATAAAAAATTCCTGATCAGCCCCCATTGCAGCTATTAGGTACACAAAACAGCAGAACCTATTCATTATATATGTGTGGATGCGTGCCAAATCAAACCACATGTTTAAAAATAAAACCAGCCCTTGAAATTCATCTTCTTATCAGCACCATCTCTTGGAAGATAAAGCCAGTGAAGGAAATTTGTTTGTGGTCAGAGATGGACTTGCAAATGCTGGATTTAACACATTCAATTTTGTTGAAACCTCTTGAGGTGGAGGCATTTTCTAAAATGAAAACTGCAGCATCCTTGAGCCAAGTATTTGTTGGCTCAAGAATGCTATGAGTGCCCCCACTGAAAAAAAAATTGAGAACTTAAAAGGAATCCTACAGTTGGTTTGGGCCAAAGATGCACCTTATCAAGTATTCTGTTTCCCGTATAACCAACCAGATGACTTGAGAAGATTCTAGACAAGTTTGGGAGGTGGGGGCAAGGTTCTCTCCTACAATTCCTCCCTGGCAATTAATATACTGAAGCATGGAAATAACACAGTCATCATGATAAGTAGCATTTGATCCTCTTCCTCCTCTTCTTCTATGAGTTTGTATAATCCTCTTTCAGAGTTCAAGCTTACAAGCTATATTTTTATTTATTTATTACGTTTTATGCTTCCCGAAGGACTCTGGGTGGCTTACAACAGAGATAGCAATAGCACTCAAATGTTATATATTGCTTATCAGAGATTTATTTATTTATTTATTTATTTATTTATTTATTTATTTATTTATTTATTTATTTATTTATTTATTTATTT
>JANHGC010007740.1:186721-196846 GCA_027560395.1 Boaedon fuliginosus
TTCCTTCCTTCCTTCCTTCCTTCCTTCCTTCCTTCCTTCCTTCCTTCCTTCCTTCCTTCCTTCCTTCCTTTTCCTTTCAACTCACCTTGAATCTTAATTTCGGTTCATCTTGTGAAAGCGGCAAACAAATTGGAGTGAAGAATGTGCAAGAGACAAAACATGGTTGTGAGTTGCTGTTTCGAAGAGGGCGGCGGTGGCGGGTTGCTGAAGAACAACGGGAAAAGTCTTCATAGCTCTTGTAAGGGATCATTTGGAAGGGACATCTTCACTCCAAAGTCATTTTTCTTTGAAGATTCCAGGCGGCAGTTAGTCTCCATAGCAACATCTGAGGGATGACTTACCCTTATCATTCTATTACTGGAGCGGGATGGATCACTTGATAGATCCTAAATAAATATAAATGGACTGCTCGATTAATTCTAAAATCAAAGATGGAGAATGGAGAACTGGAATGTAGCCAAAAAAGCTTCAAAGCTTTTACCCCGAGCATACATGAAGTATCTCACCACTTTTCCAACTTAATTATTTTAAGTTGCTCAACATGGAGATTAAGTTGTATGTTTCATTTTTGGTTTCAAAGCCTGTACCTTTTCAGGTGATATTTGAGTTAGATTAATAAAAGACTGGCTTTATAATAGATTTTCAGTTTCACCAAGTGTACCAATACTCAAAATTTCATATTAATGTTTTGGTGCATTCATTTGCGAGTCTTCAAATGTTCCCAGCTTCATTCTCTTCAACAGCAAAATGAATCCACTGAAAGTAAGTTTAGAAAAATAAGTTTTGAAAGACTCAATCAGAAGATGATATGAGTTCATTGGTTTCTCTTCCATGATGAATCAGTAAAAGGATTCAAGTGCCTCACATACATTTTCTTGGTTTCTTTAGCTTCAGCTTTCTAACAGAAAATTATATTAATAGCTGGCTTCTAATAGTGCTATTAATCTCTCTGTATTTTTAAAAATACAGCAAGCTTGTGGATGGAGCCAGTGAATGTCTGCTTGAAAAATATTTGATTAAATAAAAATATTTGAACGCAAAGTGCAATCTGCAGTCATTTTTCAAGGAATTATTCATACTAAGATTTTTCCTTGGATTATAAGAATCTGTTTACATTTGATTTTGGCTGATCTTGAAAAACCAAGTAGGGTTAGCCCTGAAAACAACCTGGATAAGAGTCTACCAGGAAATCCCAGGACTGTATGATAGATTGGGAAGACAGAGGGGTAGAGGTAATCCTGAAACAATACAATAGCAAACTATTTCTATACCTTTGCAAATAAAGTCTATGAAATCTTCAAATGCTGAGGTCAACTTGTAGGAAACTTTACCTTTACTTCCCCCTTTTAGGGTGTGTAAAATTTTTCACCTTTCAATTTGCAAACATTAGGGGTGCTCAAAAGTTGTGAAATGCATTGGGGATTGTATTTTGGTTACTTTAATACAATTTAGATGTGCTTTGTAAGTAACTACATAAATATAACCGTTTAACATTTTGTTTGTTTCACTTGTCCACTTATATAAATGTATTCCTTTGGTTGTTTTTGCTTAAACTGGCGGCTTTTCCTTAAAATCTATGTAATCTCATTTTGTGTTTTCTTCAGAGCAGTGGGTTTTTTAAGAGTTGGATCCTAGAAATTCTGGCTTCTCTTCTGGAATCACAGACAGCACACTATAAATACCATTTGTTAAGAAATTCAGTGGAAGAGAACTATCATCTCTCTGTCAGTGTGCAGAATATTGAACTAATTGGTTCTTCATTTGCTCCAACAGACCTTTTTAAAAATATTCTTATACTTTTTCACTCTTCAATAATCTGGATCAGAGAACGTTTATGTGCCAGACATTTAAATCTGGAAGAGGATCAGAGAACATCTTTCCCACTGAAAGAATGACTAATCATGTACTTAATTTAATTTTAAAATAAATATGTTCGCTTAGTTTCCCCTTCATGATGAATCCTAAACTAATCAAGCAGGCTGGCTTTGCATAGCCCATTTTCTGCAAAACAAACCATAATGAAAGTCAAAATCAAATGTATTGTTATGCTAATGAAACTATTAATTTTTTATGAGTTAATTGAGCATCTTGTTAAAGAAAGCAAATACATGAAGTCAGCCTCTGCAGTTTTTCTAAGTGAGATCAAGACCTCTTAGATACAGATAAGCCAGGATTGGCACATAGATGCATTCATGATACTACTGTATTGAAAATTTTTTTGTTGTTGCTCAGAAGCACAAATATAACATTCATCTTATAGTTTGAAAATACCTCATATCCTCTTTTCCAGTACAGAGATATCGTTTAAATCCTTCATCCCCCTTTTCATTCATTCCTTCTCAGCCTTAATCATTCCTTCACATCCTTTCTTTATTGTTTCATCACTGATAGAATGGAATATCTCTTTCCCTTTTATGCTCTTTCTTAGCAAAAGGATGTAACATGGATATATGCCAGGCATTAGAAATGAAGCTATGCCTTACTTCTGAGATTACTACCAAGAGTATAACAGTTTCAAGATAAATTGCAAAAATTATCCCTATACTAGAGTAAGGATAAAAATCAGGAACCTTCACAGTTAACCAAATAAGCAGACACATGCATATTTTTGCAGATCCCAGCTATGTTGTTCACATTATATTATCTATTTTCTGTTACTTTGCCTCCATAAACCATCATGCTTCTCAAAAAACCAATCAAAATATTGTATTTTGATCCTTTAACCTACATCTCTCAAATGCAATTCTGGCAATATGCAGGGAAGAAGAAAGCTTCTCACATCCTTCTCCAATTTGGTAAACCTTCTCCAGCTTGCTGTCCTTCTCTTGTGTTGGAACTACAAAAGAAGGACAGCAAGTTGGAGAAGGTTTACCAAATTGGAGAAGGATGCGAGAAGCGTTCTTCTTCCCTGCGTATTGCCAGAATTGCATTAACTATGGAGACAGTTATTATTATACTGTGCCATGGAGAACAGAAAAAGGAATATAAAAATTAAAATGAATCTATTACCACAGATGGCTTTTGGTTTATAGTTGAGATATCTTCAGTTCAGTATAGATTCCCAAAACCGTCTCTTATCCAAACAATTTAGTACTCCAATCTGATATCTGAAGAGATGCTTGGCAACCTGTTCTAACTATGAATGACATCACACATAACATCATAAGGAGAGCAAAAGGGAAGGAAAGCTTACTAGCTTTCACACTAGGGCTGGGCAACCTCTGGTCCATGAACAAGTGGTCATTTCAGGTTGCTTGCAGCCTTCTAAAACTTCCCAGTGATATTATTGTGCCAAACGCTCTGTGATTTGGAAACTGAAAAAAAAAGAGTTTTTTTTTTAAAGTAGACCTAGCTATAGTTGCCTGTCCATATCAAGGTTCTCAAAGTTGTCAATATTGACCCCAAGGGTTGATGGCACCATTAAGGAGTTGTTTTTGTTATAATTCTTAGTATTAATTAAAACATTAATTATTTTCATATATACAGTATGTATAATCACAAATAATGTCATTACTGTATATTGGTTTCTTCATCACAGCATCGTGAGTGAGGAATTTCTGATAATTGTTATAGGAACTAATGCCACAAAGGAGGCTTTGAATGGATAGCATTATTCTAGCAAATTCTGTTGCAGTAGTATTTCATTTTCCCAAGTCCTTTGTCCAGGCCTTAAATGAAAATTCCATTTATTTACATTCATATTTATCACCTTGATTTATATGCTGTTCTATTTCCAAAGCATCCAAGTGACTTGCATTAACAATCTAAAATTAACACTTAGAAAATCGACAGCAAAACCATCACAGAAAGAAGACCAGTCAATCAGCCAAATTTCCAGCTATCCCTAGATTCCCCTTCAGAGAACCATCTTTTGTTAAACCATTGGCTGAATAGGAAGGCCTTTATCACATTAAATGTGACCCATTTTTAGAATGGTTCCTGAAAGACAACTCCTTGGTGTGATCACCTCCACTGAGCCTTTCTGAATTAGTATTTGCAGGATTCAGCCTAACTACAGAGAACCACAAAGGAATTCAAGAGGAAACAGGGACTTTGTCACCCCACTTCTATAGGAACAACAAGCAGGCAGCTATTCAATCGGCTTCCGTAGAAGACAGCAGACCTTCAGCCTGGGTTGCTAGGGACGCTGTTACCATGGTAACGGAAACAGGCGGTTTCTGAGGCCGGTCGGAGTACCAAGGCCGCCAAAATGAGCGCCGCTGTAGCCGAATCCGAAGCTGGGACAAATGTCGACGGGGAGGCGGAGGCGTCGGGCGGGTCCGGCCGGGACGTTGGCAGCGGCGCCGTCCCGCGTTCCAAGCTGGCCAATTTAAACTCAGATGACCCCCTGGAGCGCATCGCCGCCCGCCGCGTTCGCATCGCCGTCCGCCTGGAGACGAAACGACGGTCGGTTTGATGGAGGGGGCGGGATGGGGGAATAGACGCACCTGCGTGGGTCGGGGATCCTAAAACGAAACCCCAAAGCGCTTTGCAAGAACTGAAGCCTGAAAGGCAACTCTGGTCGTCTTTTTCGTAATTGCAAACCCAAAGTCCAGCAACAGGCGTAATAAACGCTTCCTCCACGAGGGAACGGTGACTGGTCCTAAAATGCTCGCGAACTTATATGAACCCTGGAGCCCTGTCAATCTTAAGCAATCTCAGGCATTGGGTCTTCATCCCAATTGCTGCCCACTCATCCCCCAAATCCACCCTCTATTTGGTTTCTACTAAATGGGGCTCATCCCTATTACACACTCCACTGCCTGTGTCTGAAAGTTGGCTCCAATTCCAATTGAACAAAAACGGTGGATTATGAATGCTAACAGATGCTTCTATGCAAGGCTTTTAGAATGCACTCAGTGTCAGGATTTTAGGGAGTGGGATGGTGAGATATCTCTTATTTGTAACCCTCCCAAGTTTTAACATCTTGATTTTTGCCTTCAAAAAGGTAAACAGCTAGTCTAAACCTGCTTCAGATTAGCTGTTTATTGGTACCCATAGTAGTAAACCATTCATAGGTTAAATTGATATTTGTGGGGTTTTTTTGTCCATTTTAGGGAAGCCCTTGGGGAAGATCCAGATGCAAAAAAATTTGTAGAAGAGGAACAGAGCAGGAGTCACAAGCAAATAGAGGACAGTAGACAGGTTAGTAGAAAATTAGGGAATCACAGTATGAATCAAAATGTATGACATAGGGAGAAAAGTTATTCACTCCATAGCCTGTCCAGTAAGGCAGAATAAGACAGAAACTTGATATCTCAATAGTTGTGTGTTTAACAACGATTAAAGAAACTTGAAAAACCATTATATTTAATTGAACAATTAATTATAAATATAATTAAAACCATAGGAAAATGTCTTCAAGATCTTACATACAGTGTAGCCATTCCACAGGGACCCCCACTTATTTATTTATTTATTTATTTATTTATTTTATTTTGATTTATACCCCACCTCTCTTCCCCGGTCAAGGCGAACTCTAGGCGGCTTACAACATTTTAAAATACATTTTGTACAATAATATGCTAAAATTACTAAATTACCCATTCATACTACAATCAAAAATCATCCAAAGGAAAAGGGGAAGGGGATAGAGAAGGGAAAGAGGCGAGGGACGGAACATCAATTCCAGGCCTGCCTACAAGCCAGGTCTTGGTGGCCCTGTGGAAGGCCAGCAAATTGGGAATAGTTCTAATCTCCACAGGGAATTGGTTCCAGAGGGCCAGCGTCGCCACAGAGAAGGCCTTAGCTTGGAGACCCACCAGCCAACACTGTTTAGCTGACGGGACCCGTAACAGGCCAAGTTTAACTTTAACTTTCTGTAACAACTGTAACTTTCATGGGATCTTCAGGAGTGCTGACAAAATCAAGGTTTAAGGGATTGCTAGAAAATCAATACGATCAGGGCCAATCTGAACCTGGGTGGGGAAATGTTTCGCAGAGAAGGTGCCCTGACGGTGAATGTTTGCCTCATGATGCTATCAGAAGAAACTCCTTAGAAGACGGGGGCTAAATATGCCCCTCCCTGCCTGCTTGCATTCTGGGACAGGTAGATGTAACCTGGGAGAAGCACTTCCTCAAATATTAATTATATTCTGCAAATCCTGAAATGAGTTAAATCTATAACTGAATTTGGTATATTGTATGAATGTATAATCTGATTCTGACATATTTTCTTTCAGAGATTGACCAAACTGTTGCTTGATGGCACACAGCTAGTAACCAATATCCAGGTGGCAGCTGATTCTCGGGAGGCACACAGGAGATCAGAGGAAGAAGAGCTGACTCGGCAAAGGTAAGACCTCTGTATTAACATTCCTTCGAACTGTGCAGTGTTAAGGACATGGAAGGAGGATAAAAATCAGGCTTAGCAGTGCTAGGGTTGTCTTAATAAAGCACCTTCCCCTTGAGTTGGGGCATCTGGGGGCAAAAAGGTCAAGATGGTAGCTGCAACTGCACAACCAGAGCCCTACATCTTTTAGAATACATTGTGTGTACACTGCAGGATGCCTTCAAGATGATGGTAAACTTTTTAGTAATCTGATATTCTCTTCATATTACTAATTGTTTTCAGACCTCTTATATGTGTATATGTTTCTGTGTTTTATCCATATATGTGTAGTTGATGTATTTTTAATTAGTTGCCTTGGTCTGCATTTGTAATTGTAATGCCCACCCCATCCCCCACAGATATCCTTGCTTTTGAGTAGAAATTAAAGAAGACATCTGTACTTCATTTTAATGCATTAGCTTGAACTTGAATGAACTACAAGAACTAGCAGACAAAGAGTACAAACAGAAAAGGCTGCTTTGTACAAAGTTTTTCATTTGAAGCTTGGTTTTTCCACCAAAAAGAAAGACTGAGGTAGGAACAAAACTAATGTTCCAAGGAACATTTTAGATTATTCATGATCCATAGCAATCCCCAACAAATATATGAGTTTTTAAACTTCATATGGAATAGAATTGAATTTCATCTAGCTTGCTTTGAGTAAACTTCCTAGATATTGTTATTCTCAGGGTTGAGAAATTGGAAAATGAAGCCAAGGCCAACTTGGACAAATTTGATGAGATCACAGCCAAGTGGGCCAAGGCCAAGCAGAAGACCATCCCCCAGGATCTCTGGGAGGCTCTTAATCTACAGCAGCAGCACTGTGCATTGCTGATTGAAGAGAAGAACAAGGTCATTAGTGAGTTACAACAGGTAGGATTCATGCTTAGTGTGCATGCATCAGATTGCTCTCAGCAAATATGGTTTCAGGGACATGCTGAAAGGTCCGTGCTAAGAAGAACACTGATTATATATATATCCCCTTGTTAAGAGGGAGTAACTAATTCTAGCTGAAACCCCTATGTCCCCATCCATTATATTTTGTTTGCTAATTACCCACTTGTGTGCCTGTGTGCATTTCCCACCCCCTTAAAAATCAACAGTAGTTTTTATGTTCCCCATAAAATATAAAATGGTCCTCCCTATAATTCACAGGCAATATCTGAGGTAAAATAAATCTTTTCTTCTTATCTGATATATTTACTATTTTTAAAAAGTTGAAAAGCCTGGGAAGTAAAATAAATTGTCATTGCAACAAACTATATATTCCAGATGATACTCTCTGGGAATGGCTTTTCACAGCTGGGTACTATTACTGGAAAAAATGGCAAGTGGTAAGGATAGCAATGTGAATGGGAGCTATTTCTTTTGCCCTATGATCTTTGGAAGAAATATGAGATTTTTAAAAGTAATCCTCAGCAGCAATTGGACTAAACAGCTAACAGCTCCTTATTTGATGCTTTAAAGAATGGTGTACAGTCCATGACCAACAAGCTACATGTGGCTCCCAGTGGTGAGATTATGATCCCCAGAGCCCTTTTCAAATTTGCTGCTGAGTTCTGATAATAAATTTTAAAATTTCCATAAATGCTGAGGATATTTAATCCAGCACCACATTGTGATGACTGAAAATATTTGTGTTCTCTTCCCACCCACCAACCCCAAATGTGATTTCACGTAGTTTATTAATGTTCAGTTGTTTGGCAAACTAGAGGATATTTTCTCTGAAGTATGATAACTGTTTTTGCTGCCATAAGCATGGTGATTTTGAGCCCATTTCTTGGAAAGAAGGGATCACAATTGTTGGGAAGAAAAGCATATGGGAAAACACTGATTTTGATCAATGCATTGGGAAGTAGTGAGAAGGGAAGAAGTAAAGGTGTTTGTGTGTATATGGAAGGATGGGAAGATACAGTCCACACGAGTGTGTTTATACTGCATGAGGAAAAATAGATTGTGCATACATATTGAATAAATGTGTGCCTGTGAGGGTTAGGCTGTCTCTTTGTAGTAGGGTGTATTGCAGTGCAGGATAAGTCTCATCATAGGTCTCAACTATTTCATCCTTTCCCTGTCCACTTGGATCATCATGGTAGTGTAGTCTCCTGTCCTAAAAAAATATGCATTTCTACTAAAAAAATGGGGGGCAAAGCCAGATTAACTAAATTGGTATAATGATTTTGAATTGGTTTCTGAATCGACTTATTTACTGAGTTTGCACTACATATTGAACTTTGAAACTCACCAAACACACTGGAATCATATAACAGCTAAGTTAGAACTGCTAAGCTATAAAAAAGTTAGTTCACCAAGCTTTGCATGCTGTGCTAATGCAGCTGCTTGGCCTTGACCAATTGTATTACTGAACATATACTCTCACTTGCTGAACAGCATTCAGTTTTGCAGAGGTAAACAGTGGAACAATGCCACAATTAATTATTTTTCACAATTATTTTTCTGAATTAAATTAAAAAATTTTTTGCTTTCCTAATTGATTTTGCTTTTTCAGGAATTGAAGAGTAAAGATGATCAGTATGTGAAGGATCTTAGGAAACAGAATGAAGACATTAATTTGCTGCTGGAGCGAATGGAAGAACAGATCCGAAATCTCGTTAAAAATTACCGTCGAGAACTTTTGCATATAGAGGTATACAATTTTTTTTTTTTAGCAAAACATGAATCTTGTTTGTTGTGCCTGTACAAAAGGTAAGAGAAAGAAAATATAATGCTATATAAGGAAAATATAAAGCATTATAGGAAAAACAATGAAATGTATATAAAATGTATTTTGTCTCTTATTAATTTATAAATAGCCTGTTAGATGTTAATTGTAACCTAAAATAGATGAAGAATGTTAAACTACTGACAGTATTACATTAATTTAAAATAAATAGTAAAAGACTAAGGAAATAGTGTTTTATCAATTCTACATGTTGAGCTAAATTATTCAATTCAGTTTCAAAAGTTAAGGGGACTAGATAGCAAATTCATAACTTTGAAGAATAAGTTTACAGACACTACTAAAGAAAACTGTTTTTATAAGATTCTTGTTTTCTATTGTAAAATGAATAGTCAATATTGGGATTTAAGACTAGAAGCCTGGTCTTATTTTTATTATGTATTTTTATTTATTAAATTTATATGGCTGCCCATCTCACATATGTGACACTGAATGGGGCACATGATTATTATGCCATCCGTATGTGACATACAGAGTAATATGAAGGCAAAAATAGGAATAATTCATACGATAGGCCTCTATTCTGAATTCACAACTAAATAATCAACATTAATACAATTATTTGGGGATAAATCTTAATCCTTTAGTGGAGAGAGAAATGCTTACGAGGTATATGCATTGTATCAGTTTACTATTTGTTTGCCAAATACAAACAATCTCTTGACTATGAGTGGAATAGATACAAATTACAAATATTCAGGAAGTAACTGATCACAATAGGAAAAGAATACAACACAAAATGAACTAAAGTATTTTGGGTGGGTGGGTCAAGCTATTCTCCAAAGCACCTGAGGGCAGGACAAGAAGCAATGGATGGAAACCAATCAAGGACTTGCCTCCAGAAATTGTGGGTGCTCCAAAACTGGAGGTTTTTAAGAAGAGATTGGATAACATTTGTCTGAAACAGTATAGGGTTTCCTGCTTGAGCAGCGGGTTGGATTAGAAGTTCTCCAAGGTCCCTTCGAACTCTATTATTCTGTTAATGTAGAAGGAGCTTAACATTTGAACAGTGAAAACTATTTCAAAAACAATTAAAAGTTTAGAAGGAACAAGA
>JANHGC010007740.1:207938-224984 GCA_027560395.1 Boaedon fuliginosus
ATTAAAAGTCAAATGACAAATAAACATTTAATCACAACACTATTTCTTCTGACTCATCGTTGTTACCTAAGGAGACATGTGACGAGGCTGGGGTGGAGTGCTTGTAATTGGATGGTATCACGAGCCTCTGAAGATTGTAGCTTTTACCATTCTGAAATATTTGGAATATAATCCCAAAGAACCACTGAATATGAACTTGAATAGCAGCTTTGACGGAAAAAAAGAAGTCACAAAGACATACCGTGCCATGGGACTGAGACTGTGTTTCCCTTGCATTAAGCCATGTAGTTTGAGATGCTTCGTTCCACCATGATCATTAGTGTGTGGAAAGTGTGTTGTCATAATCCAGTGCTTTACAGCCTATAAATAATAGCAATGTGCAGATATGTGGCAGATTTCAAGAAAGACTAGTAAAACACTAAGAGGAAGACCAAGTGTCTGGAAATCATATTGTAAGAGAGGACAGAATGTGCTTGCAAGGCAAAGATGTTTTTTGGAAAGAAACCCAACTGAGCATATCCAGAACATTCTAGTTCACATAAAGAAGTGAAAGTGCTTATTGTTTTCCTAAAGATGTCTGCCATGTTTAGAAGCTTGGATGTACATTTTAAGGACATCATGACCAGGAGCACAAGATACTGTAAAAAAAAAAGGGATCCTTAATTTAGAACTGCTTTTCTGATGCAGAGTGTAGATACAGTTTTCTATCTTGATGAACAAGACGGCTTTGCCCCAGCTTCTCCCCTATGCAGTTATTACGCACAGGAGTCTGTGGCTTTCAGTGATCCATTTTTATTAAAGAATGTACAGATTTTCTCTTGGTCCAGAGATACTATATTAACAGTGCACAGGAAAAAAAATACCCCTACCAATATCAGACCCCAACCCCACAACTCTTAAGGAAATAAAAGCAATAGTTTTCACACAACCCAGGAAATAATAAGCATGATACAGAAACTTCACTTTGTGCTACGCTGTGAAAGAGAACAGCAAAAAGGCAGTGCAATTGTGCTATGTTTTTTTTCTAGAAATCTGATCAGTTAAAGCTTAGGACATCACATCTCCTTCCAACTTGTAAGCTATCTTTGCCTCCTAACGAGGCAGCTCTTTTGCTTGTATGAGCTATTGCAGGTCCCTTATGACAGGGGTCCCAAATCTTCAGGCCATGGACGAGTAACTGTCTCTGTCCTGTTAGGAACCAGGCTGCACAGCTGGAGGTGAGCGGTGAGTGAAACCAAAACCATCCCTCTCTCTCTGGTCTGTGGAAAAACTATCTTCCACAAAACAAGTCCATGGTGCCAAAAAAGGTTGGGGACCGTTGACTTATGATACTGTAACATGTTTGGGAGAGGTATCTGACTCATAAGTTTAACAGAAACCATTATGTGCTAGTGATCTAAAGTCCACATCCACACTTGATATACACATTATGTCTCCTAGGTACCAGAAGACTGTCAGGCACGGAGGCAGGGTAGCATGTGATAAAATATGTGTTGTGACATCATACCCTGCACCCTCCAGTCATGATGCAAATACAAAGTGACAGAATTTGTACCATCACTCACAACACACAATTCAGCATTTTGGTGCCATAATGATTAGGAAAGTATACAGGGGTGGGTTTCTAACAGTTTGCCCCGGTGTTGGAGAACCGTTTGTTAAGGTCGGCCGGAGCTAGCAAACCGGTTTGGTTGGCTTTCGTTAAAAAAATAATAAAAAAATTTTTTTGGGGTCCTCCCACCTGCCTGGACGCTATACCTGCCTTTATTCGCTCTGTTTGCAACACAGCTGATCAGCAGCAGCGCACCTCTGCTGTTTTTCCGCTTCCGGGAGGGTGGGTGGACCCCCCACAAAAAATAAATGTTTTTTTTTTTTTTTACAAAAGCCAACCAAACTAGTTGTTACACCAGTTGAAACCCACCCCTGAACAGATACCAATTCTAGCAGGGACAGTAGGTTAAAGAACAGGTAGAATGAAAATAGGATGAGCACTGGACTTTTGAATTACGAAAAGCTCTTAAGTGGTCCTCTCTCTAGGAGAGGACTGAATGTGTGTGGGAGGATAGATTGAACTAAATATATATGGGCTTTGAAGAAATATCCAGTTTTGTTAAATGATAACAGGAACTGGCCATGTTAGCTGTCCTTCAGTATCACTTGGCATTGCCTATATTCCCATAGTGTAATCCAAATTTAACAGGCGAAGCTGAACACTTCACTCCATTCTTCCTGCCCTCATCCTGTGCAGAGGACTAGATCAGCAGACCCATACTTCAAAATGATATAATCTTCCATTAAAATAGGATGAGAAATTATAATGTGTTCCCCAGCCCCACCACACTTCTTATTCTAGACCAGGGGTATCAAACGCACATCATCATGGCAGGGTCACGTGACATATCAGGACTTTCCACCCCTTCACTAAACAGGGCGGGGCCAGCACGTTATGCATCTGGCCCGCGGGCTGCGAGTTTGACACCCCTGTTCTAGACTCAGCAACTGGACTTTTCTCAGCAACTGTTTCTACTTCCTGTTAAATCACATACCATAAAAAGCAGCTGTTTACCAGATTTATACCTGATAATTAGAAGTTCAAACGAAGTTCTTGGCCCTCTATGAAACATTGCCTTTCCACAATGTTCTTCTTCAAAGCTTGATTTGCCAGTTGTTCCAACTGGAAAATATCAAAAACCCTGTCTAAGGGATCACAACCGATCCCATTATAGTCATCTTAAAAAATGAAAATTCTTTTATTTCCCAGTTGCATTAATGGAGAATAATTGTGTACACAGGTGCATAGCCAAACAACATTTTTGTAATGATTCCAGGATGTTTTTAAAGCATTGAATGATTAAAGATTGAGCAAGAACTGCCTGCTCTTTTTATTTAATAATTAGGTTTTGAAGTGTGTCAATTTTAGCTTATTTTTGTATAGCATGCATCTCACAACAAATTGTAAAAAAGGAACTAAAATGAGGAAAATAATGATTTGCCTATGAACTAAACCCACAGTTTGGGGCCATTGCAGTTCACACTCTTGCCCCTACATTACACACTCCGACAAAACAAAATGCTCACCTTCTTTTGTTGTCTGAAGCTAAGAAGCTGCTAGCTGTTTTCATGCAAAACATTGGAAGGGGAAGTTTTCCCACTTTCCATTGCAATAAACTGTCACACGGTCAGGGGAGCATGGGGCAATCTCTTTTCATAGTAAGGGGAAACTGCAGCATCAGATTCCAAGAAAATATGCCAAGAATTCTTAAGTAGCTGATCACTCCAAATATAATATGAACAGGAATCCTTTGAAATTTCAGCTTTTGGAGGAGACACACTTTGTGATATCAGCAAAGGAAGAAAACAAGAGAAAGAAGGGAGAGATGGGATAAATGCAATCCACACAAAATGGAATCCTGGTTTCACGGTAATTCCACTTAAGATTCATTCATTCATGGAGGACATGGAAATTGAGGCAACAAATAATAAATGTGAGAGGGGAGGCATTAAGTTGTTGAAGAGACTGAAGGAAACTGCTAAAAAGAGAACTTATAGTGAACTTTGGGAGGGAGGGACATACTCCCTTTTTCAAGTCATAAAGCAACAATTAAGCAATTCTGGATCTGACTCCTGTGTTCAAAATCCAAAAATACACAAGGAAGCTACCAAACAGAAATGAAAGATTGTTTCTGACAATCAGGTCAGAAATGGGAAAATAGGGCAGCTGTCTCATGCTCCCAGAAGCTTCTTGACCATATAACCAGGCATGGAGTAAAGGAAAAGGGCCACCATGATGAGAAGTAGAAGAGCCAGGATAATCTTGATAATGAGCCATTTGTAGCGGGTACAAATGAGATATCTGATAGACTTGAGTGGGTTCAGGAACCAGATGAAAGATGTGTCTGGACGACTGAAAAGGAAAAAGAAAATGTCTAAGGTTAATGGCAATAACTACTTTGAGGTGATTCATTCAACTTTTGTTTACAACTTACCATCCCAAGAACGCCCACTGTTCAATAGCAAATTGCTTCTTTAAATATGTCATAGCTACCAAAATAAGCAAGATTTGGCACCTTCTCATTTATTGGCCTGATGGCACAAGAAAATTCTTGATGAGAGGCTAAATCAAACACAACAACAAGCCTTGTTCATCATCCACCAGATACTTGACAAATCCTTTCGTATCAGTAAAGGTATGGTACAAGCGTTGGAAACCTATCCAGACCATGGTGGTCATTATTCATTAATACCAAGCTAACAAAAAAAGTTCATCTTTTGCCATCTTGCTTCAGAAGCCCTAATAAAGCAGCTTGTCATCCATAATTCCTTGACAGGATGTTGGGATGCAATTTTCATAACACAAGGTTGTAGTGGGCTACTCAAGTTTTGGGGGGGATTTTTGTGAGCTAGAGGTTTTCTGAGTTTCCTTTTCTCCTCACCAAGAATTTTAGTTTCTTGGATGTTTAGGACTGGAATTCTATTCCATTCTGCAACAATCTGATGCAATAATCAGGAAAACGATTTCTGAACATGTCAAAACTACTCAATAACATTAGCAAATCCTCACACGTTTGGATAGAAGAACATGCATTCTACCTTGGGGAATGGCAGCATTATAATTTGCAAGCTATCTACCGTCCTTCTCACTTTAGCCGGCCTAGTTTTACAATGGACTTATTGTGGCATAAAATGATACTGTAAGCATGAATAGGTGGAAAAACAGAAATACCCTGGGCAAAGAAGGAAGCCTACTCAGGCCCCGAGAAGTTTCTTGACCAGATAGCCAGGCATAGAGTAAAGGAAGAGGCCAACCATAAGGAGAAAGAGAACCAGGAGAAGGATTTTCAGCAGAAGCCAACGATAGGTATGCCAGATAAAGTAGCGGATGGACTTGAGAGGGTTCAGGAACCAGATGAAGCTGGTATCTGGGCGGCTAGGGCAGGGTGGGGCAAGGAGAAGAGAGAGGCCAAAAACACGTAAGTAAGAGGAAGACAGGAAAACTGAATGGAGTCATGGGGAAGGACAGGTGATGACAATAGAGGCAGTCTAATTTTGCTTGCTGCCGTAGTATCATGTGTTTATAAACTCTCCCATGACCTCCCCAATTCAGTATCCCCACAGGATACAGGGTATCAATCTGCTTGTATATCCCTGTTCCCATCATCCTTTCCCATGCACTCACTTGGGTTTTTCCAATGGGTCTGGCTCAT
Organism: Boaedon fuliginosus; assembly: GCA_027560395.1. NCBI lineage: Eukaryota > Metazoa > Chordata > Lepidosauria > Squamata > Lamprophiidae > Boaedon > Boaedon fuliginosus. The sequence continues at coordinate 213,143 of JANHGC010007740.1, forward strand.
TACGAGCCAATCCAGCTGGACATTTCTCAGCTTCCTCAGCTGTCAGTAAATGAAGTTCAGCTTCCACTTTACCCTGCAGGGGGGTCAAAGTATCACAGAGAGGGTTACCTTCAGAATGGACAAGGCTACACTTATAGATAAGATAAAGGTACAGGTGAATTTGTTTGTGTGATAAGAAGGATACTGTGTAGACATTTGTAGAAATCAGGAAAGGATCTTGATGGAAATATTTATTATTTATTTATTTATAAAATAAAATCAAACATTAAAATCAAAGACACAAGCCAGAGGACAGGGATGGAGTGGGGGGAAGGTGAGATCCCTACTGGGGCCCCAAGCTGACTGGCAAAGTCATGTCTTTAGGCCCTTACAAAAAGATAGGAGGGTTGGGGGCAACCTCACATGTTATTAAAATATCCTAGCTCTATTACTAAAGCAACAAAGGGTAAACATCTCTTAAACCGACAACCAAAGGATAACAATAGTACTTAGACTTATATGCTGCTTCACAGTGCTTCACAGTTCCCTCTAAGAAGTTTACAGTGTCAGCATGTTTCCCCCAACAATCTGGGTCCTCATTTTACCAGTCTCAGAAGGATGGAAGACTGAATCAACCTTGAGTTGGTGAGACTTGAACTGCTGAACTGTGGCAAATGGCAGTCAGCATAAGCAGCCTGCGGTACTACATTTAACCTTATGCCACCGTGGCTCTTATGACAGCATTCATAAGTGGTTCAGACACCTTCCTAATTCACAGAAATATAACTACAGAAAGGGGAAAGGGGAGGAGATACAGCACGACGACACTTGTAAAATTCTGATAATATAGCCCATCTCAATAAAATTAGTTTTATCCTTCCTGTAGAGATTATGTCTTAGTCTGGTCTACTTAGTAGCACTGACATCAAATCTTACAAGTCTTATTATGCACCTCCTCCTCTTTCTTATATTTCTCTGAATTAGGAAATGTGTGAGGCGCTTAGAAATACTATTTGTTTATTGTGGTATTTTTCTCCTTTGCTGCTTTGGTAATAAGAGTATGCATTTCTCCAGCAAGCTCATCTCTCTACCATATTCATCCCTAACATCTACCCATCAACACGGAGAATTGGAAGGAAGCACTGAGCTATTATTATAAAGCCACACAATCTGAGGAATGCTCCATAGGAATGCTATTCTACGTGAGTCGTCCTTACTTGTGAGCTATTGCTTATCTCATAATTTCCTACCACCTTTCTGTGCCTGTTTAGGGACTTTCCCCTTCACTCCAGAGTCTAAAATAATCTTTTTCCAATTGTCTTGGCTCTAGGTTTTCTGATCTCTCTCTCATCTTTAAACAGCAATGGCAAGTCTCCCGTATCAACATTACCGTCATCTCCATTTCATCGTTCTCATTTCGAGCCAAAAAGGGCCACCAGCCCTTCACCCTCTTCTGCTTGAAGATAGAGATCATGGGCACCTCTATTTCACCAGTTCCAAGCTCCATGCTGCACTGCTTGGCTGTCTTAGCACCACGTGGGAAGCGGTTCACGTCAAGCTCAATGCCTCCTATGGGAATATGAAGAGAAGGGAAGAATATTGAAGGTTCCCTTAGCTGTGAGACAAGGACTACCAGAGATAAATCAAAATATTATAATGTTCTATGTTTCTTTGGCTCAACTTATTAAGGAACATGGGATTTGCAAGGCCCACTTCTATTTTTAAAGGAACTTTCCAAAATACTAAAATTAATGAGTCTCAGATTAACATATGTCATCTTCATTATAATTGGTGCAGTTTGATAAAACAGATGACATCCCCACAGTATAAAACGCTGCTTATTACTTATTCCTGAGAGGATTATCCATCATCCCCTATGCCAACCCATCTTCAGTTTCAGTTGTATTTCTGATCCAGGAACATCTGCCTTCCAGAAGTTAAATCTGATCAGCAATCAAGGCCGCTGACATACCAAGGAAGTCATCAGCAGAAAAATGATCAGCATCCCACACTTGTAATGTGAGTCGGGCTGGAATCTTGTATTCAGTTTCATCCCAGGAGAACATAGACTCTTTCTTAGAAATAACAATTCTTTCCTCAGCTGCAAGGTAGTCGAAAGGAAAAATGTAGCGCCAGTTGAAATTGCCCTCTCCTGTCAGTGAGTGGTAGTGGACATCAGTATCCTGTTTGTCTTCTTGCTGGCCCTTCAACCACCTGTATGAACAAAAACAAGGAAGTTGATCAGAAGAAAGAATGAGATTGGAAATAAACCCCATCCATATCATTGAATGATTGAGTTCATTCTGGGCCAACTCAATCAGCGGTGGAGAAGGAGGGCAAAATATAGTTTGGGAAGATGGAGAGCTTCGTTTGCAGGGAGATGGAGGAGACCATGAGGATGTGGAGTGAATTTGCCTCCAATTTAGTACCTTCTCTATGGGTTGGACTGTAAGTCTCATCATTCACAGCCAGCAGGATAATGGCAATGACTAATGCAAACTGAATACTTTTAAAAGTAACCAGGGGAACATAGATATAACTTTAATGAAAGAACAGATGAGCCACAAAAGGAGAAAAAAAAATCATAATCATGTTTAAATGGAAAGTGTAAGAAAGAAATTCAAAATATTTTAAGATTCTGTTGTTATACCCTACAACAATAGAGTAACATTCCTGTATCTCTGAAGTGCCTGTTTCCTGATTTGACCTATCTCACAGAGATGAAACAGATTGAGGAATACTGGATTAAAAAGTCTTCTCCCTGAGTATGACTCCGTGTTGTAGGTGACAAAAAGTAGTGGCAAAGACCTCAAAATGCAGCAGTCATGCACTTGACCCAGAGAGTACTTTGGATTACTCTGAATGAAAGCAGTAAAATTGTTATTTCACAACATGACTGCATTGCTTAATGATAAAGTGATTTTTTTATATGTTAAGTAGAATTCATACCTATTCCACAGGATTTGGCATTGTTCTGTTAAGCAGAGAATGGAGACAGAAAGGAAGTATTTTCTGTATTTTTTCCTTTCTTTCAAGTTGCCAGTCATGGCACATGTCAAGAACATTTCTCATTGGAATTCGAGGAATAACATTCATTTGGGGATACCAGAAATTTTCATATTTTAATCATGAAACAACCTTGCTTTCCCATACAAACAGCTCTCTGAGCCTCCAAATAAATACTTGGAAGCTAAAAATAGACATTTTTCAGCTTTAGCCTTGAAATATCGTCTTTATTACCAGTGTTGAGTTTATGATGTTTTTCTGAAACAACAGTTAAATATCAGGAATTTCTGCCATTATACCAAAATTATTTCATAGATTTCTCCAGGAGTTCCATGCTGAGCATTTGATTGATTCTGCTTGATACAGCTGAAAATAGACCAGGTCCTCTGTGAGGTTGCTCATTCCATTTGGGGTGAGATTATTTCTGCTCAAAAAAGAGGCTTTGACTGACATGTCCCCAAATGATTGTCCAAAATGCTCTTCCCATCCTCCAAAGCATGCAATAGAGAAGCAAGCCATCCTTGTTCAATGCTCCCATCCACACAATCTCCCTGCCAAGCCAGGCCTCCGCCTCTTGACTGAGAATTGTAGTTCCCCAAAAGCCGAACATCCACACTACTGCTTCGATTTCCCAAAGCATGCAGAAAGGCAGAAGACAAGAACACTTCACACTCAGTCAGAAAGAAGAAAATCACCCTTTACATGTGTCATACAATTCACTCCAAGGCTTACACTATATATTAGGTGTTTTGGCAGAAGTGCATCTAATTGAGAAGGTATAAAAGTACATATGTGAAATGTTAGGATGCATCTTGAATGGAAGGCACATGATTGCCCTGCCCTCTAACAATCAAATCTTTGCACCATCATGAATCCCACAAATAAAAATCTTCAAACTGTTCTGCTGTACAACAGCTGACTGGGCATTTTTTTTTATTATTCCAATGTCTGGAGACCACATGGCATTGGGCTATGCAAATATGGAAGAGAAAATCCAAAATTACTAAGAGGATTTTTTTTTTGAAGTAGAAAAAATTCTAAATAGGATTGAGTATATGACCCATTACTGTTTTGTGTTGTATTTGTCCTTTTTGGAACCACCTAAGAGTCAAAAGCTTTTTATTCTGGAGACTTTTGTGATGATCTACCATAAGAAGGATCAAGGAAAAAGAAACCAGTATTCTCCCTCCAGGATCAGCCCATGAATTGCTTCTGGGTTACTTAGATATTCTGCAGAACAGTTTATACTAAGCCATTTACTTAGCTAACAGAAAATCCTTGATACACCCTCGATGTTTCTACTGTTGTTTTAGATGTTTCTAATCACTTGCATTTTTTCCTATGAAGGTATCTCATAGTAGTTGAAACAAATGATCAGTCTATCCCAGGATTGTTTGTCTCACTGGCATTAGCTTATCAGACAGATTTCATTCTTCTTTTAGGCTTCTCCCTCCCTCCTGTTTGACATCTCTTTGATTACATTCCTTGTCTTAGATCATGGCTTGCAAGGGATTCTGCTTCCAGTGTTTTCCACTGGCTCAGGTTTAAGTATGACTGAATGTGCATGTGCACTGGACCACTGACAGTTCCACACATATATGAATGAAAATGCCCCTCTTGATGGTCCTTAAGTAGAATAAGGGAGCTACATATCAAAATGATGTTCAATTGTTTTCTTTTCTGTATAAGTCACTGGTGGCTTTATCGTTATGAGATTCATTGTTTTCTTTCTACTCAATGTATCCTGGGTTCAATAGTGTTCTGGTCCAACCAGTGAAACTATGTTGTAGTTCCTATGTCAGATAAGAGAGATTGGCATGCACCTAATAAAATAACTCAAGGGTTCCTTACTTAGAGACCATAAGAGAGTTTCATTTTTTTTAGCCAGTATTACTCTATGAGGCACAGATTTTCCAACACTCATTCACATTTTTAACTGTTCACATAATGTAGTTGGACATACGAATTAACACTTTGTAAAGAGACTATTAATAGATGGGAAACAAAAGAAGTCCAAACAACAAAAAACCTTTAGATGGTCCAGAATGCTCCTAGTTCACCACAGGCTAGAGGAAATTGCTTTGAAAGCATTCTTCAGCTCTACCAATACTTGTACCACCCTATTTTATGGGAATTTATTGGTAGAGCTGATGGAACTTTATAGAATTCTTTATGGAAAACTAGGAAGGTACACTAGGCAAATCTAAATGGTGGTGCCTTCACCACAGGAATTACAAAGGATCAAAAGTAAACCTCTCGGTGCTTTCTCTTGCTCAAATAGTCCTGTCTCTTGGATGGGCTGAGTAGCAAGCCTTGGTCAATAACTCCTTAACATGCCTGACTTCATCATCTCTAGGATAACTTTACTGATGTTCTCAGGAATTGCCAAAAGCTTTTACCTAGCTATCACGCACAGCAGACAGTGGCACACAGGAACAAAAACACACAGAACAGAAGAAAGAGGGAGGACACAGAAGCAAAGTATCCATTACTGCTGCCTGCACAGAGCAGATGCTTTGCCTATGAAACAATCAGCCATCCTCTGCAGAGACCTGAGAGCCAAGCGGCACCAAAATCACAGAAAGCTCACACACAGAATACCCAATTGGCCTTGAGGGGCCGCATGTACGTACCCCCGGACAAAAATGTCACTGGATTTCTCGCCAGTGAAGTAATCATCGTCCTCCAGGACTACCTCATCAGTGTTCCAGATTATTACTCTAAGTTCATATCTGGCAAGGAGGAAGGAAGGGAGACAGGGATGAGCAGAGGAGAGGAAAGATGGAGGTGGATCTTAGGGGTGTAAGGTTGCCAATAAAAATAACATGCATATACCTTTAAGACATCACCCCCACCCAGGAAGATTTGAGCTGATTGAACAAGACCTTTATATTTTGGGCTTATTTAGTTTCCTCTTCAGTTGTTTTGGACTTATAACTGGAGTTGAAAAGCATCTGCTGGGACTCCTCAAATTCAAAGTGATGTTTGCTCCCTACTTCTCCAAGAAACAGGAGATATCTTTTCAGTCCAAATTTGCTTTTAGTGACTAAGGACAGACCAATATGTGCTTAGCAACATAGATAGTTAGTTTGCTATTAAATAAACTTGCATTAGTCAAAATAGGGTGGGGACCAAATGAAATCCTATTGATTTTGTCCATAACCCAGCCTCTAACAAGGTAAGCTTTAAATTTCCATGCCTTGACCCAATCTGTTTTGTTTTTGAGATGTTGTTCAAAACAGTGTAATTTCCCAGCAAAGTTTAAAGTGGGCATCTGAGAGAAAAAGTGATTCTTACTTAGACTGCTTCCTTATTAATCTATACAGAGGTAACTTTCATGTAACAATCTTAGATGAGACTGTCAGAAAGATACAGGGCTATGTTGTCATCTTATCTTTCTCATATTTTAGTAATAATGATGCTCTGTATATATATGTATAAGACTTTTGAATAGTCAATTTGGATAATCAACTCAAGAAGTCCTGAAGAATTCCCATCCAAAATCCTTCTAAGGTAGCATCTTGCTTCCAATAGTAACAATCAGATGTTCATAGATAATCGATCAAGAAAAATCTGAAGACAACTGCACTCTGCTATCAGCAAAAATGGTGATGGATGATGAATTTATCTATTCTCTATTATTTAGGATTATCCATGCCTCTAAAATATTTAGAATAAATTATATATTCATTTGCAGTTCATGAATACTGACCATGTTTTTCTTCCTGCATAAACTGAAGAAAAATTGTGGCTACTTAAGTTGCCTTAACTTTAATAAAGGATTCATTAAAGCATTAACTTCCTTTTTTCTGGCTCAGGAGGAAGCTTGAACAAAGGTTGGAGCCACTTTAATGGATAGAAGAAAAGGCTGAATTTATACATGTGACTGAAGCATGACAATTAATCTGCCTTGTTCCATCAAAAAAGTCAACTCCAAGGACTGGGCAGAAAACTTCAGATATGAACTCAAAGCAGTGCTTTGGGTTCTAGGCAGGGATTCTTGCACATGTGGTAGCTCCTTAAATCAAATCCATCTTTTCCTGGGAAATTCATCTTTTCCTACAGAATCAGTTTTTAAAAATACTATAAACACCCATCCATTCAATTATATATAAAAACATTGATAATTAACTACAACTTCTCTTTCTCTCTCTCTCCTATTTCTCAGATCCAGTCATACATTACTCATCCTTTTGCACCTGGAAGATGTCTTGTTTTTCCAGCATGCACTGACCCCATCAGACTTAGGAGCTTCCAAGCAGAATCCCACCCCCCCTCAGCAAAACTAGGGCAAGGCATTACTTCTTTGGTTTCCTTGGTGAGATGTCAATGGCAGGGCCTGGTGCCGGCATGTCCATCGGGAACATGTCCACCCATAATTCCAGCCGTCCCTGCAACATTGGAAAGACCCTGTTATTGGTTCTTGATGCCCCCACGTTTAACTTCTTACCACTGGATTCCATTTTCAGGCTCCACTGCTTCTTTGTTTATTTTATCTATTATAAACCCCTGTTCGTCCCAATATTTTATAAACATGAGATTAGCCTCGAGTTCCCCTTGACCGGGGAAATAAGGTGGGGTATAAATCAAATCAAATCAAATCAATAAAATAATTATGGACAGTGGGACACTTCTTTGAAGTACACAAGCTGAATTCAAAGGGAGCATCCCTCCTTTATTGCTTTCTCAGTCCAGCAATTAGCATTCAGAGATACATTGCTTCAGAACATAGAGAGTCTAATAGGTAAGTCACTCATATTCTACCAATCTATTCAATCAACTGGTGCTCATGGAACACATGGGTTCTTTCAGAGAAACTTGTTACCAGTAACCACGTTCACATTCCTAATTCCCACCTTCTTTCCACTGAACAGTTGTCATTAGTACACTGATGAGCTAAACAGTGGGCTCTCCTTCTGTCCAACTGATTAACATTGGGAAAACTGTTTCTTTAAACCAGGGGTGTCAAATTTGTGGCCCGTGGGCTGGTTATGTCACAAGTAGGCCACGCCTACCCCAACTCCGCAAATGGGAAAAAGTCGCCAAACATCATGTGACAGCAATGTGACACCGTGAGTTTTAACAGCCCTGCTCTAAAGAGTTACTCAGCTCTTTCACCTTCTCAGCATCAAAATGAAAAGAACAAGAAGGAATAGTAGCTGTGCCAAGAAGGACTGAGGACATTTCCAGCGTGTAGAGTTATGTCCTTTGCATCTCCAACAAAACAGCTATTAAGAAATGTGCCATCCAAAATTGAGTAATAGTGCTCTTTGAGATAGCCCTGAAGTGAGTAACTTCAACTCCTATCCAAGATTTGTGTAAAGCTTCTCTAATGTGTTAGCTATGCAGGGTGAAGAACTGCTCCCATTTAAATCTAAAAGGATGGTCCACTTCCTCTGAGGTTCAGGCCTACAAGACCTATGTTGCGACCAACCCTAAAGCCCATAAAAGGAGATTGTTTTAATGGGTCAGTTCCTAATATTGACTCAATGCACTTTATTTACAAATGGAAAAAAGATCCTCCTCTACAACCAGTGTGGACTTCTACTCAGAAAAGATTTTAATGGTAAACTCTTTCCAAAGTTTTTAGTGAGTATCACAGCGTCTTATGACTGTGTCAACAGTGATCTGATCAGACTTACAGGCATTAGGAAATGTCATCAGTTTATGCAAAAAGTGTCTTCTTTAGTGTAATGCTTAGTCTTTATAAGAAAGAGACACAAAGAGAAATTGTAGCAGAATGCAGATACAACTGATGTGCTATCTAGGCCAACAGAACAGTGTATGTGCAGACAATAGTATTGCTAAGTACCTGTTCAATGCCTGGCTTGTCTGGGTTCAGCAATGGCCTTGTTTCCACATGCTCAGGCACTAATTTGCAGCCCACACGGGGGATGTCCTCCCAATGGTGCAACACACTCAGTGCCAGATGCTCATCTGTCTGTTTTTTCTGACCTACAAGCATGGAGAACACAGCAAAGACTCGGAGGCAATGAAAGAATGTAAGCAAAGTTGGTTTTGTTATTTATTTATGCCTTTCTCATCCAGATAGATGCTGGGCAAGGTACAAGTTCAAAAACCAAACCACCACATGAAAGCCAAATACAACTGAATATACCATAATAAAGGATTATATTAGCAAAACTGTGTTTGAATAATGAGGTTCAAGTAGAACGAAAGTAAGCCAAATTTTGGGTTAAGATTAATGGAAAGTTTTCATACGCATCTTCTGAAAATCAAATAAATTAGTATAATTGAATAACTTAATTTTATTTATTAGTCACCAGAGGAGAAAGAAGATAATGTGAGTAACAGAAAGTTGCCTGGATATCTCTTTTCTTCATAACTCAAACTACTGCATAGTCTCACTCTCAATTTAACATTTCTGTAATAACTGTGGACATTTTCAAGTCCATCTTTACAGCCACGAGAGTGAGAATTTGGATTTTTGGAAGATAAACCTTTGATTCTCAGGATTCTGAATCCTATGTCTACTTCTAAAGTCAATATTTTTACAGTCTAATAACACAACTTGGTTATAAAATAATACAAGGCTATGCTTCATAAACTCATACATTATTGAAGGGCCTTGACTTTCAGCACTTACCATTTTCATCCTCTACTTCAGTGGGGCCGGTGAAGACTCGATTGGTCACCTTCACTCTGCCCCCAGGGCCATAGTGGGGACCATCAACTTTTCCTTCTTTACAAAGCTTGGATAGGATTTGGGTCGGCTTTTGGGGGTCTCGCCACATATTATATCCATGGCTGTGGAGGGAAAGATTGTCAGACCAAATCCTCAGGTCTGTAAGTCCACAAGTTTGTAATCCTGCCTTTAACAGATGCTCTTTTAAAATTTGGATGCTGTTTTATAAGATTGCATTAATAAGTGGAAGAGTGATTTATGACCTAGAAGTATTTCTTGATATACATATGAGACGAAGAGCTCATCTTAAACAAATGGGCTATATCTGGATCTGAAACACTATTCTCACTTACATCTGAATGCTACTTATCTCAGCTGACCACACATGATAGACAGAGGGGATACAGCTAATGCATCCAACTTGCAAAGCAGGTGCTTTATCTGTTGAATTAGGGCATATGTGCCAAAATCCTATTAAATTTTAGACAGATTTTTTTCTATCCCTTCTATGAGCAGTCAGTGTTGGAATAGTATGTATAGTATGACTTGATGAAAAGAGCTTCCTTTATTCTTAAAAATGGTATGTTTCTTTCTTAAAATATTCAAGCTCACATGGCAGTCTGATCAACAAGACTTCCTAAGACATAGGCAGATTTGAAAGTCAGAGATGTGGTTTATATCTTCCCAAAGAAATATATATTTTCTTATTAAAGGTAGGTTCATAATTTGGGTGAGAAAGGGATGGCTTTGGGGAGTATCATTAGAACATTATTTTAACTTTTTAAAATAATGAGAAGCTTAACAATTCTTACAGAGCATAGTTCCCAGAAATGCCACATGTTGCTCTATGCTTGCTGTAATACCGGTTCTCCAGATCTATCTTTGTCTCACCAATCAGATCATCCGAGCCCACCAAGTCCCAATCATAAATAGCCACTGTCAACATGGATTCCATGGGAAATGTAGCCTCAATATCAAAAGATCTATACAAGAAGAAACAGCAAATGGGATCAACTTTTCCATGAAATGGGAGAGTCTTATGCAGAAATCTAAAAGACATTGCCTATTTTGGCTATTTTGAAGAAAATTTGTTCCTGAGTTATGTTTATGGCTAAAATGAGCAAGAAAATGTAGAACTAAAAACTAAAAACAATAACTTGGAGGATTCAGGACTGCAGTAAAGTTAGTTCATTAAATTCATGCCATTGCATATGTGCTCCTATTTTTCATGGTAGCATCTAGTAACTTGTTTTTTTAAGTACACAAATAACATCTAAATGCTTTAACTGGCTTCCATGTAATCCTGTAGTATTTAACACTCATTCTGATTCACCAGAGGCGTCTCTTACTTTCCAAAAACTGGATTCAGCTGTTTAGAGATGTAATTCTCTTTGTCTTTGATATCTGTCTTTCCCAATTTGATGGCAACGTAAGGGTCAGCTTTGCCATTGATGTCTGCAGGATGCAAATCAGTAGCCTGGAAGGGAAGTCAACCAACAATCAAGAGAAAAAGACTTTTCAGTGGTGGTACTTCCTGTAAGGCAGGGCTCCCCAAAGTGATCAATGTCAACCTTCAAGGGCTAATGGGACTATCCATTACTGTTGTTGTTATTATTTGTAGTATTTATTAAGTATTTATCTAATTATATTCATACAATGAAAGTTTGTGGATTGATGAACAATCTGAAACTTCATGAAGGGGTCATGAAAAGTTTGGGGAACCTTGCTCTAAAGAAACTTTTCCCTCAAAGTTTCACCTAGTACTTTTAATGTTAGGAAAAGACATTTTTTTAGTCTTTAGTCATTTTTTTAGTGTTTTTAAACCCTAATTGTTTTACTGCTGTTTTTATTGAGATTTTATGCTGTTTTCATTACTCATGATAATTGCTGCTCCTGATTTTCAAGTTATGCTTTAATAATACATTTTCACTGAATACACATCAGTTTGGTTTTTGGGTGATCTAGAAATTAAATCAAGTGTTAAGTTGACAAAGCAATTCTGATAGGGACACAAGGAGTTCTTCTACCTCTTTGGCTGGCCAGTTAGATAGAGTGCTTTGGGCTTCTCAAGAAGTATAAAAGTTAGGAGACAGAGGCCTAGAAACAGTGAGCGCTGGGAAAGGAAAATCCTTAGCAGTCAGATATACTAGACTTTAGGGCACATCTGTTCTAGAATTGTAATTTCAAAATTTTGCCACCACTGGATTAATA
>JANHGC010007740.1:272251-284021 GCA_027560395.1 Boaedon fuliginosus
ATAAATAGAGTTCATTCATTTTCTTCTTACTGGAACTTGGAATGAGGACCCAGATTGTTGGGGGCAATATGCTGACTCTGTAACTTGGGGAGTGTTGTAAAGCTCTGATAAGCAGTATATATAACATCTGAGTGCTATGGCTATCCATGTTGTAAGCCATCCAGAGTCCTTTGGGAATTGGGTGGCATAAAAATGTAATAAATAAAAATAAAAAAATAAAAAAATTTGGGCTCATTTCCCCTATTACTGTCTGGTAGATATTCTTTAATCAAAAAATTATTACCAGGAATCACTCAAAATAGCCAAATGGTGTGAGATTTTTGAACAGATGAAAAAGGAAGTTATTCTTCATAAACTCCATAATTAAGACACTAATGGCCATCAGCTTGAACAATTTTAAAAGAGAAATTTATTAAGATAGGGTTATAGATGAATGGTAGTGATGGTAACTATATCTTATCTCCAAAACAGGAATAGGAGAAGAGACAAGTGGTTATGCAGAACAGAGTCTAATGTTTATTTTGCATTTTATAGTTATCTGTAAAACAGATTTGTTTGTTTTATTTCTGATGGTGTTTTTTCAAGAAGAAAAAGATTAGATAAGGTACAGTGCTGGACTTCTAAAGAGAGCTGCTTCATAAACAGTCAAGAAAATATAACTAGTTGTCTTTTTTCAAATTTCATGCATTGCTGCACACATCATATTTACCCTTCACAATCTTCTGCGTCTTCATCCAAGCTATTCCATTTATAGACATGAATACAGAATACATGCAATTAAAACAAATTGCTCATTTGGTTAGAAAATATTTAATTGCTTACATATGAAAAACAGCCACACTGAAAAACAGCCAACAACCACATGGATCATCAAACAAACATGCTGCCATTACCCATGTAAAAGGCCTACCCTATTTTAGCTGCATTCATGCAATATGTTCAACTTGATTACTGAATTATGATATGGGTACACACAGTGTCTTGAACAATAGGTTAGCCGAAAGGGATGAGTTTACACCATTCATCAAGGGCTGATTCTCATATTTCCCTACTCAGATCATAGCCATGATCATGACCATGATCCAGTAACAATTTCTGTATGCTGTATCTTAATGAGGTTGCTTTGGTCTCATCTACAGCCATGATGGAAGGAGACAGAAGGAGAAACAAAGCTGGGGGAAATCCATTAATGAGGACCCAGATTGTTTGGGGGCAATATGCTGACTCTGTAACTGCTTGGGGAGTGTTGTAAAGCTCTGATAAGCAGCATATAAAAAAATGTGAGTGCTGTTGCTATCTCTGTTGTAAGCCGCCCAGAGTCCTTTGGGAGTTGGGTGGCATAAAAATGTAATTAATAATTAATAATAATAAAGTGGCTTTTCTTAACTTGTCCCGTATTAAAATACTAGGAACAGCATTTGTCACTGTCTTCATTACAATGGCAAAATAGGGCTAAGCAGGCAGGGAGAAGATTTCTATAATGGATGTTGTCTGAAAAGTGCACAACAGAAAAATCACTCTGTACACCAAACAAGAACAGAAAGTAATTGGAAGATTTGAATGAATTTCTATATTCCATGATAAAATCCTTTGCTTGATACATCCTTTTTCCACAGGCAGGCAGCACTCGGGATGGGAAATCATAATTTTTCACATTTATGAAATAATTTAGCCCAAGAAATATATTGCCTCTAGGATTCCTTGGAGAAAATTATTGCGTAGACCTAAGCTTAGGTGTTTGAAAGCAAGCATTTTCCACCCATTGTTTGCATACAGAAAGCTTCTTGTGGGTGCCAATTCAACCCAGGTTGTTTTGTTCGGTTTTGTCTTGTGAAGCTGCACACATGACTAACACAATTAATCAGATCAGTTAAAGAATTAGCAGATGCATTCACACAACGTACTTAATAAGTTAATAATAACTGTTAGATTTTTTTTGTGGTTCACAAAGTGGTACAAATCTCACCTATTTGTTGTTTAATGTCTTGTGTGAACCCCAATAATCAATCTGAGTAAACAAGTTAAACATGCTCTGTCCAAGACAATCCAATTTAATATGGGACCTGGTCATAGATAATTCCCACCCTAATTAAAAAACAGCTTACTCTGATTTTTCTTCATGAATCTGTGATGCTGGTGGATTTGAGATTTCTTTAAACTTTAGCTAAGCTATAATTATACATGTTATCTGCTACCCATTTACCTTTCAACTATTACTTACTGTTTCAACTATTACATTACCTATGTGATTCTGATGTTATTCTGAATTTATGGGGTGGTGTTTCTTGTTTAGTTTTGAGGTTTAGGGGGGAATTTTTGTGCTGCAACCTATTACCAGGGAATTTGTATCTAGAAAAAGGTCGTAAAAACCTGAATAAAAGAAACTCCTTGACTTATAACCACTGTTTATTTATTGATTTTATTTGTTTGTTTGCTGCTCACCTCAAGGTGACTCAGGGTGGCTTACAACATTAGAAGCAATCAAGCCATAAAAAATAAATGTTTCTGATACAAATAAAAATACAAATTACAATTAAAAGATGGGGAGGGAGAGAGGGAGCAAGATTTCAGCAAGGTGGTTAAGTCAGTGGCATGTGATTTTATGACTTTTTGTGTGTGCCAGGTTTGTTACGTGAATCACTGCAGTTGACTTTGCTTGTCAGAAGTTGCACAAGGGGAGCCACCAGATTGAAATAGACCTTGTTAAGTACATTGTGGGAATACAGTCATTCTGCAGTACATGCCTGGCATGTGCTCAGTTCCCATTTGGAACACAGATGAACTCTAAAACAATTCTCATAACTAGAAAGCATTGTATCCATCCGCCTTTGAGTGAAGCCTGGCATCTGTGCAATGTTGCTCTGTTATTGTTTCTCCCTTCTATTCGTTCCATCTCTGACCTTAAGATAGCCTATTTCCATTTTAAAAAATGGAAGCCTTGTTTAGCCTTGTTTAGTTTGGTGAGATAGAATGGGATGGGATGGGAGGAGGAATCCTTAAGAATTTACATAGTTTCAAGGAACCCTGTCCGCAGCCATCCACAAGGGGAATAGAAGTTGGTTCAGTCTGCCCTTTCTGGACCATCTCTCTAAGTACACAAACAACAATTTCATCATGGGAGAATGATGAGAAAGAGACCCTAAGGGTGAGGTTGTCTGCTCTTAAATCAGAATTGTATGTAGACATTTGCCTTGACTCCAGAAACAAATAAACATCATCTGCAAAAGGTTAAACAAAAGCTGGGAATGTAATGTTTTGTTTGGAAGGGACATAATAGGGTTTTTCTTTATATTTTGTTTAGCTTCTGTAAGTTTATTTCCTGTGTTATCTCCAATGAGTGAACTGAGTCCCCTCTCTGATTTCCCAGTTTAGCCTTTGTTGCCCTTAGGCTTACCATTATGTGTCTGGTAAAACTTCTCTTGAGCCTGGACCCAAACTGAACAGTTCACTTCTTGCACAAATATTGTTCTGGTTTGCATGTAACTCACCCCACCCAAAACCTAGTGCTCCTTGGTTGACCCACATAAAATCTGTCATCATTCTTTCCTAGTGGATTACTACCTTCTAGTTACCTACCTAATCTCTATCATCAACAGGTACCAGAGCAAGCCTCGCCTACTGTCAGGCTCCAAAAGCCCCCCAAAAAGACACACTGAGGTTCTTCTAAGGCAAGGCTGTCAAACTCCTGGCCCACCCATGGCCACGGCCGGTTTAGCAAAGGGGGAAAAAGTCCTGATACATCACATGACACCGCTGTGACAACATGAGTTTGACACCCTTGTTCTAAGGAGTTTCCCATATTGTTCCTTCCTGACCGGCAGAAATCTTGCCAAACTAAAGCAAACACTTACACTATTCAACATATTCTCTGAGAATTCCCAAGGAGAAGCTGGTCTGACTCTTTTCTTCCCAAACTTTCGAAACCTCTCTGTTTTTTGCTCCTCTGGAATGAAATCCCTCCCTTCTGGGAATGCAGATTAAATTTCACCACATATACTTACCGTAACATCACACTGAATCATGCATGCTCTTTGGAAAGGTTTACATAAAGCTCAGCAAAAGCATACCAGCAATTTCTGCAATTATGCCATGTTCTCACAAATAGCCATTCAGGAAAGAAAACTGGTGCCATACTGCAAGTGACTTTTTTTGTTTGTTTGTTTCTGAAATTGATTTTCAATTCAAGGGTTGCCCCACTCCAAAGTAACCCTTGAGCATATCACAATATAATAAGCAATAAAAATACAATATAGAACAAAGTAAGTTGGGATTGTTTCAACCAGTAGGAGAATTTAACCCTGGCTAGGTTTACACAATAAAAATCCAGGGAATGGCTTAAATTAATTTTTAATGCAAATTGCAAATGATACAGTATAAGATTACTGGAGTTTTCTTGGGGGGAGGACACCTCATCCCCAAGAAATCTTTCTTCAGCACAACACCCCACACTTGAGTCACTCCCAGGCATAGCTGAGCTTCATACCTGGCATTCAAAGACCCTTGGCTGATGGTATCTCCCTCACCCAGCAGTTCATCATCACTATGGTAATACAATTCATCATCTTCTTGCCTAGAATAATGAGGGTCAATAGAAGAACTGTTTGTATATTATGGCCTTTTTTAGGCACCAAAGACTGATGCTGAGAGCAGGAATAGCAATTCTAGGATAAATGATAAATGCATTGGATAGATAAATAGCACGGCTGGGCAAATTCCCCAAGAACGGGTTAAGGGTGAGAAGGCATCATGTAAGTTAATGATGTATCACTGATACATTGAGTGCCCCCTCTGAACAAACTATAATTAACGTCTCTTTATTAGAGCACTCAGATGCATTTCCAGTTCACGCTGCAAGATACTGCATGTATGTTATTGTATGCATTTGTACACTCACATATACACCTACACAGATGAATGAGATGCTTAAGACTTTCCGATCCAGTGATTTTATTTTGTTACTACTTTTCTTATAGGAATGCAATTTACAGCTCTTTCCTAAACAGATCGGTCCCTTGGTTTATGCCACATGGACGCTAGAGGGCATCAACATCAAAACTAATTCATTATAGTTTCACTCTAGCTGCACAACCAGTAGCTAACTTCTGGAGAAACCCTTAATGCAGCTAGCCAAAACTGATAAATACATTTTCACTCAATGGATAAGGAATGAAAAAAAAACAACAATTAAAAATGTGTGTGTACATGCACCCCGGGAGTCATGGGATGAGGAGGAAATCTTCCAATGTTGATTTGTCAAGAAATGTATATGTTTGCAACGAAGTTAGGAGATTATTTGGAGGATAGCTAACTAGTTGTTTCCTTTGTTGTCTAAAACAACAGAGCTTTTCATGATGAAGGCTTGCATTAATGGTGTAGTAGGAGGTTCTGTGTATTTTGTTTCATAGATTCGGAAACTACAAGTACAAGAGAGAAGATCTCAGCTTTGAAAGTTTAACTTCTCACTTAAATGGCCATTTCTTGAAAAACAACAAAATTACATTAGTAGACTCTTTTCCTTCATTTTCCTAAAAAAACAACAACATTTTTTACTCAGTTTCTGTTAGAAATGTTATGATGTTCAAGCTGGCTTTAAAAATCATTATCTTACATTTGGAGTTTGGAACATTATTAATTTTTTTTTTAAAAAACCCAATAAACTCTTTCCTTTGAATCATAGAAAAAACACAAGACTGTACAATCCTGAAATATCATTTGGATGTTTTATGTTTTTACTAGTCAAAGTTAACCTCCAGGTCAGCAGTCCCCAACCTGGTGGCCCAGCAGGAAGTGGGGGAGAGGAAAACCCGGACTGTGCGAGCGATCGGCTGGCATGCATGACTGCGTGCAGCTCGACTTACACGACCAGAAGGCTGGTGCATACTTGCACACCTGCACAGCTCAACTGGAGTAAGTGGAGCTGCACAGTGCATGCAAACTGGCCCACCGCTCACAGGGCCTGGCTGCAAATAGGCCATGGCCCAACAGTTGCAGCAGCCCAGAGATTGGGGACTCCTGCACAAGGTCAACTCGATTTGTACCATTTCTAATAGTGAAATGCTTTATAATTACATAAAACCTCATTTCTCTGCAATTGAAAGCCTTCTTAAAATAAATGGTAATAAAAAAATACATATTGCTGTAACAAAGAAATAAGAAGTATTTTCTACCAATTGAGTTGGCCGCCTAAAACCACATATTTGATTATTCTTCTCCCTGGGCTTGTTATTTCTGACAGTCTCTAAGACTTTAATAAGCTATTTGGGCTGCAGGAACAACCCCTGATTTCTTAAGCTGCCTGACCCATTATTTCTTGGCAGCTAATGAAAAGCTCAAAATTGGTAGTCTGCTGGCACGTGGTAAATGTCACCCAAGTAACTACAAAACAGCCATAGATGGAGCAGATTCATACTGATGCCAGTTTTCTGACAGATCATTCTGAGAAATGGTTTCCAAGCACTGTGCGATTACCTTCTGAGCTATTTATTGTATGCCTTCTCTTGCATTTAAAATTGCTCAGTTACTCTGTAGTTTCTCTTTAGGTAGCTTAGTAAAGTTTGACCTGATGGATGCTGCTGAATAACCACTCCCAGTTTTTTCTTGTCATGGTTTGAAAAGAATCAAACATATATTTTGATCTCCTAAATAAGGCTGTCAACACACACACACAGTGGCCGCATTATACTTGTTAACACTAAGCATTGTATTTCTGCCCAGCAACAAAACCGTTTCATATTGATCTGGGTAGTTGATTTACAGCTCCAATTAGAGAGTTCAAAGCCATCTTATATAACAAATTGGCTTTTTCTACATTTTGCCTGGCCCAAGAGACATCTTTGCTCTACTGTGTAAGGTGTTCCAATTTGCAAAACAGATGGGCAGAATACACTCAAAAGAATTGAAAACAGGCAACACTTATATCAGGTCTCCCTATTAGTTGTGCCCGACTCTAGGGAACAGCATTCATCTCTCCTTCTTGGTCGAGGGAGCCAGCACTATCCGAAGACAATTTCCAGGGTCATATGGCCAGCATGGCTATACGCCAAAGGTGCAAGGAATGGATAAGCGGCTAAAAAGGATATTTTGGGTGGCACAGTTGTATTGAACTTGGGACAGATTGAAACATACTGGCAACAGATATCCTGGGGAAACTGCAAAAGGGTCAATCCAAAATCCAATTTATTTTATTTATTTGTTGGATTTATATCCCACCTCTCTTCCCCCAATGATGCTGAAGCTCAAATTTTATGCCTCTTCCATGAATGCAGTTCCAACATTTAGGTTAGATGCTCTAAAATATATGCTAGAAGTTTTTTGGGAAGCATTCTCATGCTTTCTAGATTTCCAGGAAGAAATTCTAGTCATAGCTTCAATAGGTGAATAAAAGTTATTGTTATAAAGGAACTAACATTCCTGCCTTCCACCACCATGAATTTTATCTGGCTTTGCCACTATTTGTTCCTGCACCTTCCATAAAGGAATATGTGACAGAAGATCACAAGAAGAGAGAAACCAGTTAAAAAAGGGGGATTGCTAGAGTGGAAACAATTAAGGAATTACCACAGAAATAGAATTGGCAGCATCGCCATGTAGAGACCAAATAATCTATAGGTAAAACTTATTTAGTGACCACAATTTGCACCATCAATTCAGTTGTTAAGCAAAGCAGTCACTAAGTGAAATCAAAGCTGTGCTTATGTTTACTTCAGCTTTCCTTTGCTTTACAGAACCACAACGGTTGTAAATGTCAGGATTGGTTGTAAAGTTATATTTTCATCATCTTGAAACTACAAACTGTCACTAAACAAGACACTCACCAATCAAATGCTTATTAAGGTCATAGACTAGCAAATGAAGTTCTCACTAAACAAGGACTTCGTGTGCACAACTAGTTCCTGAGCTTTTGACTGGTAAAACAGTTCCATTTTTTTGTCCATGATGGGTCACTCTTGAGTGTATAATCACATGCCATCTACTACACTTCCTATTCATTTAAGGAGTGTAGATGGTATGTGATTATATACTCAAGAATGACCCATCATGGAAAAAAATGGGACTGTTTGAATAAGTGTATATTCAGTTTGTAGTATAAGATCAATTAATTTGCCTAAATGACAATTCAATTTCTATTCAACTTTGATTTATTCAGTTTTGAGACCATCCCACTCCTCCAAAACTCTGTGCAATTTATAATTAAAAGGTGAGAGAGAAAAAACACATATATGTAAAATAAAAACTCCATAACCTACTGGAAGTCTATATTGGTATTACAAAAAGTAAATCAGCCATCCTATTCTAGGGAAAGGAAGGGAGAACAATCAGGTTTTAAAATGTGTCTAGAAAGTCATTAAGGTGAGATCTATGAGCCACGGTTAAAGTGCAGTACTACAGGCTACTTCTGATGCCTGTCGGCTGCCTACAATTTGGCAGTTAAATCTCACCAGGCTCAAGGTTGACTCAGCTTTCCAAAGTGGGTAAAATGAGGAGCCAAATTGTTGGGGGCAGTATGCTGACTCTGTAAACCACTTCGAGAGGGCTGGAAAGCGCTGTGAAGTGGTATATAAGTCTAAGTGCTATTGCTATTATTATACTGCTTGCTTATTAAGTAGTAGCAATTCGCTGAGCCTTGCTCAGACCAGCCTTGATCTGCAGGAAGTTGTGGTGAGGAAACCTATTGCTGACATCAGTACTCGTAAGATTCCAAGGTCAATTCTTTTCCTTAGACCAACACCAGGAACATCAACATCATGTTGATCATCAGATGCAAGAGAATCTATGCTGAAGCAATACGTTTCCATGCTATATCCCCAGTGATATAATTTGGGGAAGCAGTTATGAGCAGAGTGAGCAGAATGACCTTGACTTCAACAGACAATCTGAAATCAGGTAAGTTAGTAGATCCATTGGCAGGATTAGCAGATATAGGACACAGTTCTGGGATGTGCATTTTTCAATGGAACAGAATATCTACAACTCAGGGTTGTGCTGTGAAGTCCTGGGTTTGGTTGTTTGTTTGCAGACATTTCATTAGCCAACTAGGTAACAAAATGTCTTCAAGCAAACTACCAAGCTCAGAGAGCACCCAGGACTCCACAAGTGTATTTATATTGTAGGCTTGACTTATTACCTCCGGAAGGCTTTCTCTGCAGTGCTGGTCTTGCTTGACTGCCTGTGGCTGGGAAGCAGGACGTCGGTTTCAAAGGGATCGCCATCTGGAAGGACCCTGGGACTCTCCAAGAATTCATCATCATTCCAAGCTCCAACGCTACCATCCATGGCCTGGTACCTAATCTCAATGGAAACACTGGTCTGAAAAAAAAAAAACAAATCACAGACACTCAGTTATGAACCCCATCCTTTACAAACACATTTTCCCCTGGGGCAAGGATGGTTCCATCCCCATGGTATTCTAAAAAAACAGATAAAACATTGGTGTCTTGCAAAACTTCATGGACTGAAACGCAGAAAGTATTAGAAAGTGGATATTTTCCTTGACAAGCAGAGGTACCCTATGTTATTTGGGTATTCAACTGTTTGAATTCTAGGTTTGCTGCATTGTAGATTCAGGTTAATGACAGCGTTCCAAGGAAACTTCCCCAATCAGCACTCAGAGACAAAGTTCATCCAAGTAAGAATTTATTTAGAGAAATCATTTTGGCACATCTGGGAAAATCTGAATCTGAAAGTTCTGGGTTTTCCCTCCATAGCTGAAAATCCAAAACCCATCCCCCGCACCCATCACTCCATCACATGGTCCAATCAGTGATCGTCACAACTGGAGACACTCCTTCAACCACTCCTATCCCAGGTGCAGGATGGAACAGCCTTGACTCAGAAGAAGAATGTTGTTATGTCTAACTTTTACCTCTCTCAATTTCCCAGGCATAAGAATGTGGCAGCGTGGAAGCTTCTAAGAAAAATGGCTTCTAAAGCTGACATTTATATTGTACTGTTTTGGATTGTATAAGTCACTTACATGACTGAAGCAGCATACAGATAGCCCTCAACTTGCAACCTTTCTTTTAATGATGATTTAAAGCTACAATGGCACCGATGAAAGTGACTTATGACTGTCACACTTCACACTTACAGCTGTGGCAGCATCCCCTGGTCACATGATCACAATTTGGACACTTGGCAACTGGCTCATATTTATGATGCTTTCAGTGTCCCCTGGGTTGTGTGTCCCCTGGGCCTTTCAGTGTCCCCTGGGCCTTTTGCAACCTTCTGACATAGCAAAATCAATGGGGATGCCAGATTTACTTTACAAATTGTGTTACTAACTTAACAACTTCATTTAATAGCTATGGCAAAAAATTCATAAAATGGGGCAGAATTCACTTAACAATCTTATTTAGGAACATGAATTTTGGGCTCAATAGTTGTCATAAGTTGAGGTCTAGCTTTATAGGTTTTACACACACACACACACACACACACACACACAAATATACATAGTTAGTTGTTATGTGATTTCTTCCCTATTATCTAGAATGGAGGAACTGAACCCGTAATTATAATGGAGATAAGGACAATAACAAGATACTTAGGGACTGAGTTTCAACTTGAAGATTAATAAGGTTATTCACAAAGCTGTTAAACATAGATGTAATGTGCCCTGTGCAGAATGAACTAAGGCAATCTAATATAAACAATGGAATTGATAACCTAGTGTGATTTTTTTTTGTAAGATCATCTAAAACAGTGGCCTGAACTTTTTAAAAAGCAACTTAAAGCATTGAGAAGAGAGAAAAGGCTCTCAGGATAACTTCAGGTTAGAAAGCTGGTTGCCAGCGAGTTTTTCTCTTATTAAAAAAAAAGACAAGCAGGAAAACACTCCTGCATATTTTTCTTCTTTTGATGAAAGAAATTTCATTTTTAAATTTCTCTCAATGGACATATACAGTATATATTGGCAAAAGTCTCATGGATTGTGTTCTTGCATAGCTCTGCCTACAAATTGGCCAAGTGATACCTTTTCTTACCATATCAGCATTTCTTCAGGAATCTCCAGCCTCTTTGGCTGCAAACAAATCCATTAAATCTTTTAAAAAGGGTAATCCTGGGGGAATTTCTCCCGCTGAGCTTTTTCAGAGTGGTAAATGCGGCCAATTAGAGGACTAGAAACTGATGGAAAGATGAGTAACAGAAAACAATAACTCCCAATTAAGGGCAGCTTCTGTCACTAAACGCCAAGAGGAGGAGAGAAAGTTAAAACAAATATGTATGTTTAGACATCTTTGAGAATAAAGGAGAAAAACAGAGGCTCCTTCTCTAAACAAAAGTGAGAACTGGAAGGAAATTTTGACCCAATTAGGAATAGACAGGGACCTACAACAGAACACTAAAATGTATCTTGATCCTTGTATGTCACGTGTCATGGCGGCATCTCACCTATCGAAGCTTCATGAACTGACAGCCAGACATTGGCATGGGGTGGGGGGGTGAGAAGAGGGAAAAATTGGAGTGGGAAGAAAGGAGGGGGCACGTAAGCCCAGATGAGCCATGCGAGAAATTCCAGCCAGCCAAGGTCATTAGCAATATGCAGAGCTGGGAACCGAGCACCTGTTTCCTGAGCAATATACAAGCACCTGATTGGACTTTTGCAGATAACCGGAGGCGGGTGGGAGGGAACTTTCCTTTGTGTTGTTTACACAGGGAAAACTCAGGTTCAGCTTATGCTCCTTCGGTAACCATTTCTTTCTTTCTTTCTTTCTTTCTTTCTTTCTTTCTTTCTTTCTTTCTTTCTGTCTTTCTTTCTTTCTTTCTTTCT
>JANHGC010007740.1:296458-306855 GCA_027560395.1 Boaedon fuliginosus
TGGTGGTGGTGGTGGTGGTGGAGGAGGAGGAGGAGGAGGAGGAGGAGGAGGAGGAGGAGAACAACTTTTCTGCCAAAGCCAACCTTATGAGAAGGTCCTTGTTTTTCCTACTATGCTTTAAATTTTCAGTCTCTCCAGACTAAAATGGCAAATGATTAAAGACAGTCTTTGCTCATTTCATTATATACCAAATGCCATCATATTCCCACCTAACCAAAGAAGAATTTGACAGGCAAAGGGCAGGATGAAAGAGTGAAGCTGACTCTTCGGCAGTCACAAAGAGCTCTTTCAAGTGTTATCAAAGATAATTTTTTCATCTATATTAATGCATTAAAACTATTAAAATTGTAAGTACAAGCTTGATCAGATCAAAAAACCTAACTCCTTCAGCATTCTACTTGGCACAATGTTTTCTCAACAGAAAAATGAAAAGACACAAATGCAATATGTTTACTCTCTGTTGCTGAAAATAATATGGAGAGATCATGAAGAGTAGTCTTTTTTTCATGTATGTATGCAATCTGCAACAAGCAATAACAGGGAAGAGACTTAAAAAAATTCAGGGAATCTAATCTAATCTAATCTAGTCTAATCTAATCTAAACTAATTTTGTAAATCGGAGATGGTCAACACTTTTTTCTTCAGGTTTGGTAGACAAACAGAATGGAAAAAATAGCCCAAGGCCAAAAGTGGATGCAGATACCTATTCTCCCTCCTTTTCTTTCTTTCTCTCTCACTTTTCCCCCCTGTCATTCTCTTACTGATACTTCTTCTCTCACATTTAAGCAACAGAGACAGATGACTGAACTGATTTCTTGCATGGGCTTTAAAAATTAGGCTAAGGAACACATGAAAGTAGACAATGAGCTGCAGATGCCAATAAGGCTATAAGTCACTTGTACACTTGTACACAAGGAAATGGAGATTTGTAATGTCCTCCTTTGAGGTAAAGTTTACAGACAGTCTCATCGGGATTGTAAGTATGTCTTACAAAAGTAAGTATGTCCCTGTTCCTACCTGCTTGCTAACGATACTCTATTTTGGGAGGGAGGAGTGATCGGTCCCTGCAGTTTTCTTGAAAAGATTTTTTGGGAAATGGTTTGCTATCGGGTTGGCCCCAATTATGGCCACTAAAAGAAGATCACAAAACATAGCATATTTCTAAATCATTGCCACCAGATGTACATACATGCTTAGTTTAGCTGGCACCTGGGATGACTTTCAGATCTTTTGTGACCCTGCTGGGAGTGTATATTCTTGGTCTATACTCTCAATGTTATTTGCTCATCCCTCCCACCACGATGAGGAAACATAGCAGGGTTTGGGGTTGGGAAATAAGTATTAAAGAGCAGTATAAATTCAACATACCAATCAAACTTCTATAAAGTTTAATCTTAAAATATATTAAAATAGTTCCACTTTCATTCTGTCTTTCCTTACAAAAGGTCTCGCTTCTCCTCAGAGATTTGTTTTGTAAAGTTACAATTCTACTCTACATTTAGTCAGGAACAAAAAAGCACATGGACTTTATATTGTTGATCTTAAAATATTAATATTAATACTTTATTTTGTGTGGGGGTGTGTGCACTGAAAAACTACAACTAACAACCTCAATGAGATTAAGCTGGAGAAAGGTATGATAGATGTGAATATAATAGGGAAGTAGAAATAGCTGCATAGAATTGTGTGAAGGCAGCATACAATGCTTGTAAATACATAAATACGTATTTTGAATTTTAAACTTCAGATATTTACAGAAGGAAGAAAAATAACTTTATTGTTTTTAAGTGCATGTCACTCTATAAAACGGAATTTTCCTTGTGTAGTTTACAACAAAAATGTGTTAATTGTGAGGAGAATAATAGATTATTTTTAATATAAAATTATAGACTGACATGGGAAGAGTGAGCAGGAATAGTATGGTCATTTTGACTACTGCTTTTATGTAATGTTATTCAGAGTCCTTCCCCAATAAATGCTGTCCACCTACAGTTGGTGTAGGTGAAAAATAGAACTATTTTTTTTCTTTTAATGACACTGTAATCCCTTGCACAGAGGTGAAGTCAGGGCACTTGAATAGAGCTTGAGCGTTTACTGGCTGGATGGCCTTCCTGATGCCTACCTGGAGTTTGCAGCAGACAATAACTCATTGCCAAACCCAAAGAGAGAAATATCTGCTGCTACCTAGGATCAAACTCATAGCCTCCTGATTGTGAGGTGAGAGCTCCACCTCCAGGCCACCATGTCACTCATGATGACATGGTAGAACTATATACCAATATGAAATTTGCTGCATAACTGCAGCTCTTCATCTACTCCATCCTACATCCAAACCCTCAATTTGAAGTTCAAATTTGACTCCCTCCAACCTAACAGGGAACAGATCTTTTTATGGACCTTGTTATGGCCATTGGTAGCTGTTATCTTTATGAGAAAACAATATACCTTAACACTAATTCAGCTAAGTAGGTGGAGGGGGGTGGGGAATCCTACTTCCACTAATCATAAACATCCAATATCTGCTGTATTAGAGCTGTACTTTTGGGGAGAACTGAGTAATAGTTCATCTTGCATTTTCATTAGGTAATCACAGCTACTACGGTATTTATCTAGATTCTAGATTCAAAGGATCCAGTATTGTCTTAATAGGTTTTTTTTTTTAAGGAAAACATTGCATGAAATTGTGACTTGAAGTACAATAATCTAACAGGGTGTGTTGTCCCATTCCAGTCTTGATGAGGACCCCAAAGGCACAACAAGAGAAGACAGTTAATACAAATAGTCCTTGACTTACAACAGTTCACTTAGTGACCATTCAAAGTTATAACATCACTGAAAAAAGTGACTTATGACCATTTTTCACACTTAAGGCCATTGCAGCATCCCCATGGCCACCTGATCAATATTTGGATGCTGGGCAACTGGTTCCTATTTATGACGGTTGCAGTGTCCCAGGTCACAAAATTACCTTTTGTGAATTTTTTTTTTCGACAAGCAAAGTCAATGGGAAAGCCAAATTCACTTAACAACCCTGTTACTAATTCAACAACTGTCTCATTTGGTAATAGAAATTTGGGGCTTGGTTGTGGTTGTAAGTTGATGACTATCTGTATTGACAGCATCAAAAGAAACTTTTTCTAATTTGCTTCAACAAGGCTAGAAATAAATTGAAGCTTACAATTTGATGATAGGGTTCTTGTGTTGCATTAGTTAGTTTAATTATAGGGTTTCCCCCCCCTCACTAAACCACAATTGGTTACCTTCAGACATCAGAATAGAGCTGGAAGGGACCTTGGAGATCTTCTAGTCCAGCCCCTGCTCTTCTTAAAAACTTCCAGTAATGAAGCACCCACAGCGTCTGAAGGCAAGCTGTTCCACTGGTTAATTGTCCTCACTGTTAGGAAGTTTCTCCTTAATTCCAGATTGTTTCTCTCCTTGATTAGTTTCCATCCATTGTTACTTGCTTGCCCTCTGGTGCTTTGGAAAATAAATTCATCCCCTCCTTTTTGTGGCATGTTAAATCATTAGTCAGGGCTTTATCCTCTCATAGGCAGGGTCCACAAAATATTTCAAATTAAGCACATTATGGCCTAGAGTGACATGTTTTCCTAGAATATCACCAGAATATTTATCCCATGCTTCACCACATGGGGCATATGGAACCATTAAATCAGGGATGTCAAACTCGCGGCCCGCAGGCTGTATGCGACACATGCTGGCCCCGTCCCCGTCTGGTTTAGCGAAGGGGGGAAAAGTCCCAATATGTCATGTGACACCGCCATGATGATGTGAGTTTGACACCCCACATTAAGCAATCAAATAATGAAACCAAACATAGATGTCTTTACCAGGTGGTTTTCTGTCTGGAATTGTAACCCCTGAGCATAAATTTCTGATTAGAAGTCCCGTCAGATTATTTTCCCCCAAGCTTGAGATTGACTCATCTATACCACAGTCCCAACTCAAGCTGCTAGTTCAGGTGGGTCATCTAGCCTAAATTTCTACAAGAAATATTTTATTTATCTTTTTTTTTTTTAAATTAAATTTGTTTGCAGCCCATCTCACTGCAATATTGGCAAGCAAGAAGGCTGTGGTATGGGTGGAAATAAATGAGGAAGCTTTTGTATCTCTACTCCCATCCTGGTCTTCCATCTCTTCCAATTTAGCCCTGTAATTTCTGCCAGAGCTGATGTTGAGGTACAGCCAATTTTTATCTGAAATCCACTGAGTTCATGCAACATAAAAATATTGTACAGGATGGGTCTGCTATTACTGATCTATGGATTAAACAAAACCATTACTCTAGGAATATTTCTAGTTAACACTCTAACCTTGGTGTAATCTCCCACCCACACCCCCATTTCACACTAGCTTCTTCCTGCGCTAGATGGCTTACACCAGAGCTGAGGATGGATTGTTTTAATTAACTTTGCTTATCAGCCATTACAACGGTAGGGAATTCTGATGAGGTTGAAAAGCGTGTTTTTCTGCTTATTTGGCTCACTGCAGGAAGGGTCAAATTCCTTGAAGAAAAACAATTGAGCTGCGCCATCAGTTCAACAAGAAAGGCTTAGCATATTTTTTGAGGGAAGCAGCAGTATCTTTCCCAAATATGAGCTATGAGCATGTCTACCACCCATGATCTGTAGAACAATGTTGTGCTCTCATGTAGAACCATCATCATAGGGGAAAATACTGCATCTTTGAAGCATGTACCACCAAGCTATTATCTGGAGAAACTGTTAAGAAGTTAAAGAAAAAGGCACTGAAAACTAAAAATCCTTTGTTAGCTTAAAAATATGAGTACATTTCCTCATAATTCACCATCCATAGATTCTTTTTGTGAGATAGTGGCCACATAAATGTGTTTAATTGGTAAATAAATAATTCAATATAATCCTACTCTCCAAACCCCTCTTGGGCTCCCTCTCTCATGCGTCTCATTTCTTTCTCCCCTGCCCATTGTTCATTCACATATACAAAACATGGGGGCTGCACTCGCCTAACAGTCTAACTCTAAATCCAGGCTAATAAACCCCAGCATGAGGACAATTTTTGTTAGAGGATGAGTTGTGTTAGTGTCACCGATTCTGAAGAGAATTTTTCCTGAAAGGGTTTCTCCCAATTCAATAACCCCCAAGTGCTCTTAAAGTGTGAGGTCTTTAGTAGAAAGTCATAAACTGAGCCCTGTGTATGACAGTAGATGTCCTTGAATGGATCTTTGCAAAACAATGTAGTTTGGAAGCTTTTGAAGGTCCTTACTTACAAAGTAAGACTATGTCACATGTGGGAAATATCCATTATGTCATTCATAATTGTGTGAATTTTAGAGAAAAGTAGAACAGAAGTGCTAAAATACATAATTTTATCAGAATAAAATTCTGGAATAAATTACATTTCAAAGAACAAGCAAAACTCCTTTTAGCCAATATTGATTGGCTTAATCAGCATCATTTGTTCTGCTTGTCAACAGTTCTTCAAGGTCTCGAGTTCTTTGCAACCAAATTTGGAAAGAAGGTCGTCAGGACTCACAAACTATAGCACGGACGATGAGAGATGAATGCCTTCATGGAGTCAGCCTCACGCTTTTCCACACCGAGTTCCTTCTGTTTTGTATTTATGAGCAGAGTAAGCAGTTTTTATTTATTTTTGTCAGAAAAGTTCCCAGGATGGCTGCTATTAGTGAAAACATCATGCTGAAAACTAAGCTCCAGAATGACTTGAAAAAGACTTGGGGGAAATAAAAATACCGTTGCCTGATGTTTAAAACATACAGTATGTATTCACCCCAGAAGAGATGGGGTAAAGAGCGTTCGTTATCCAGGACAGTCCTGCTGAAAACTGGCCATAGTTCCTCATCTGATAGGAAGACAGAAGCACTCAAAGGATGGCTCCTGATAAGGTCCTTGAAACTCATATAGATTAAGCTCAAGAAGTCTCACTATCTGAAGCACGAAAACCTCAGACACCAACTTGAAAATTCCGAGCAAATTCCGAGCAAGGCAACTAGGGAGATCAGTCATACAGAATGGTTTTTTAAGCAGCAGTTAAAAATAAATATAGTACATATAATGCTACTCAGTGGCCTGACTAGTTTAGGGATATTTCCCCACAACTTTGTTTAGAGTATCCTAACACTGAGGACTACCGTAGCAAGTAAGCATAGCAAGTTATGAAACCAGTAAAGGAGATGGGGGTGTTAGAGGTTAAGATTAGAGTTCGAAAAAGGATTATCAAAAATAATGCTATTACTATTAGAAGGGTGTAGCAAATATTGAATAATTGAAAAATGAAGCATTATGTGCTAATACACATATAATACATAATAGATTAATGTAGTAATTCTCAAGATTGCCTGTACTAAAAATTAGAATAGATAAAAAATTTAGAAATGGGGGAGTATTGTTATACATATTTTTATCTAATACATTCAGAGTTAATATTAGAGGTTAAGATCAGAGTTTGAAAAAGAGCATTATTACTTATGCTCAAAAATAATGCTATTACTATTAGATTAGAAGGATGTAGCAAATTGAATAATTGAAAATGAAGGTTTATGTGCTGATACAGTTATGTATAACAACATTAGACCATGTAAATTTGATTAATCTAGTAATTCTTATTGTATTAATACTGCTTTTGTATCAAAATGAATGACACTCAGACACCACACCCTTCACGAAATATTGATGTATGTTTAAAAATAAAAAAACCTTACCCCCCGCCAAAAAGGAGAAATAAAACAACCACCTGTCCAGGCTGTGGTATTTTTGTGCCTCTATCAAATCTGGGCCAATCCAATTGGGCATGGGGTCGTCCCAGAAATCCTGGATCTGTACCCTGCATGTGAATGCCCAGTGAAAAACATGCCAGGATGCAGCATGCAATTGTCCCCAGTTCTTATAGTAGACAGGAAGCACTGAATCACTTCCCCTTGTCTTTATTTTATAAGAGGTTGGCTTTTGCTCCTCTTATAATTTTTTTCACCTTATTCAGCAATTCAAGCAACATTTGCCGTATGTCTACATCCAAATAGATTTTGCAACCATTTCCTCTTTTCTTATACTTAAGTTCCTTTGCTTCTGCTTTGTTCCATAGTACAGCGAGCTTACAGGTTAATAAGCAATGATATTTGCAATAATGCATTGCCTTTTGCGCGCTTTCCTATCTTTCATGCTGTCATGTATAGTGAGGCTTAACATTTACCTTTAAGCTCTTAGTCTTGCATGTGACTAAGAGCAGATGGATTTAAAAGATACAATAAAAGAGGAAAATGCCAGGATAGGAACCTGTATTAGGTGAGAGGAGCAGTTGTGTTGTTTGCTAGAAAACAGCGCTATATGTTTCCTTCCCTTTTATCCTTTGTCTGATAAGCATAGTTTGGGTATAGGGAGCTGATTATGATTGAAGACTGGGAAGCCATAAGTATAGAAGCAGCTGGAAGCAGATACCACTGGGAGGTGGTTAGCACTGTTACTGTAAACCCCGCCCAGTATATGGATGAAGGGAAACGATAATCTATATCTATAAAAGAGAAGTGGGGTGCAGATGTGTGTTTGTATGTGCTCTATACAAACTTTCAGTTCTGCACCAGTCTAACTCAAACTTGGCAGATAGGTAGAAAAGCATAGTAAGAAAAGCACTGTCAGGGTCTCCAAAGGTAAGTGTACTTTTTGACCCCTTTTTTTGGTGCAAACATGAAACAATCAGCAATTCTCCACTGCGCACGTGCAGATTTGAAACAGGCAGCATTCAGTTAACAAGGAGAAAATGTCCACTGCGTATGTCCAGATTTCAAATGGAGCCACCATTCTGAAACTGAGCTGCCATAGAGCGGAGCCTGGGCAGGCAGCAAAGAGCTCAGCCGTGGCAAAAAAATGGAGCCCGAGCAGCCGGTGAAGACCGGAAGGGGGGCAGGCATGTTGGGTTCCCACCAGCCGGCTGAGAAATCGCTGCCTCACACATGCTGCCCGAGAAGACTTGGGTGCTGCCCAGAAAGGTGCTCTGGGCACTCCGGAACTGGGCGGGTTGCAAAAAGCAGAGGCTTCCCGGGCATGTTGGCTCCCGCCAGGTGGGCGAGAAGTTGCCGCCTCGGCCACGCCACCAGGGAAGACTTGCGTGCTGGGCAGAAAGGCGCTCTGGCTGTTCCGCCTCAGCACCACCTAGCAACAGGAGGAAGGAGGAAGGGAGGGAGGAGGAGGGGAGGAAGGAGAGAGAGAGGGCAAGAGAACTGAAGGTACAAGGATGGATGAGGGGGAAGGAAGAAACATGGGGGAGATAAGGAAGCAGGGATGGAGGAAGGAACAAAGGAAGGACAAACAAAGAAAGGAAGATGGGAATAGAAATGTGGGAGGAAGGAAAGAGGGAGGGAGGAGGGAGGAGCAAGGAGGAGAAGAGAGGGAGATAAGGAAGGAGGGAGATGGAGGAAAGGAAGATGGCAGTCCAATAAAAAACACCCAAGCAAGGCCAGATAATCAGCTAGTAAGGATGATAATAGCAGAGTAAGCAGATTTAGTAGAATATAATGTACTGTAATAATAGAATTAGGAGAAGCTAGCTACCCTGTTCTGTAAACAATTGCCTCAGCTATACACTTGTTTCCTGTAACACATATATGCTGCATTGGGCCCAGTAGTAGGATTCAAAAATCTGCCATACCGTGGCTTGCTGGGTGTGGCTTGGTGCTCATGTGACTGAGTGGTTGTGGCCAACTTGACGTCACTCACGGCAAGTTGGGGCAGCAGCTTGCTGTGAATGACATCGAGTTAGTCATGTCCACTCAGTCACATGACCAATGCTCCAGAGACAGGGTGATTGTCTAGTAAGTACCTTCCTCCCCCCTCCACCCTTGGGCTGATTGGGAGAAGGACGAGAAGACTTGGCCAAACTTTTCTGTCTCTATTTGCAGTGGAGCTGCCTTCCAAGCAGCAGCGGAGTGAAGGGAGGCAGCTCCACTGCAAATAGCTCCACTCCTCCTTCTGTTACCATGTCATCCCCTCCACCATCCCCACAGCTGCTTAGAAAAGGCTGTGAACCCACAAAATCTGCAACTGCTTCCCAGGCAGTGGTGGTGGCAGCCAGGCTACCGTGCACTGCCCCCCACACTCGTCCCAGAGCTGCTTAGAAGTGGCTGCGAAGCTGCGAAATCCAATGCTGCTTCTGAGGCAGCAGCAGAAGCTTGGCTGCCACCATGCACTGCCCCAGCCTCCCCCGCATCATCCCCAGAGCACACGGCTTGTCTTTGCCGCAGCTCCAGCCACCCCAAGTGAGCCACAGCTGCTACTGCCTGCCCCCCTCACCATCCCCACAGCCCGGGCAAATGCTGAGGCAATGCCTGGCTTCTACTGTGTTGCCCCCCCCGGTCCACACCCCGAAGCTTACCTGGCTCAGCCGATGGGAAGAACAGGGCGGTGACAGGAGTCATGGGACTCACTTCATGTCTCTTTTTCAGCGTGAGGAGAAGCTTCTCCTCACACCAAAAAGAAGGGTGCTGCTGGAGGCTTCTTATGGCACTGGGACCTGCGAGGGGCCGGTGCACAGGCAAGTCCCTTCAGAGAAGCCTGCAGCAGCTGCCTCTTTCTGCACAAGGAGAAGCTTCTCCTCGTGCCAAAAAAGAGGCAGCTGCTGGAGGGACCCACCCATGTGCCATCTCCTTGAAGAAGGTCCCAGTCTCTGTGGCTTCGTGTTTGCTTTGATACAGCCAAGAAGGAGGGAGAAGCAGCCAGCTTGAATACAGAGAGAAATGGTGAGTGCGGGAGGTGGCAGGGACCAGTGGGAGGTGGTAGAAAGTAGCAGGGACGAGGGGCGCCTGCCTCCCAGACATCACGGGAAGCAGTGGGCTGTGGGAACTGCGGGGACCTCCAGGAAGTGGCACAGAGAAGGCAGGGAAGCATGGTAGGGCCACATGGGAGTAGGGAAGGTGACGCTGCTCCTTCTCTCGCTGCCTTTTGGCCTAGCATGGCAGGAGTGAATAAATTGCTTTGGCCCATGGGCCATAGTTTGAGGCCAGAAGGGAGTGGCAGCATGTGGGCAGAGGCTCCAGGGCAATGTCAGAGGGGGGAAATGGCGCTTCCCCCGACCCAGCCTAGTCAAAGAGCGAGTGGGTGACATGCATTGCTTACCTTTGGTGAGGTGAGCAGGCAAGGCGTAGAGATTAGCTGGGCCATGTGGCAAAGGTGAAATATATAGGGCAGGCCAGCTGGGACAAGCGGTGGTGCAATTGGTTCTGTGAGAGAGCGTTTCGCACAGGTGCAGTACAGCACTCACAGACCGCCCTCGGTGTCAGCACTGGTGAGGTGAGCTGTTTTTTAGCTCAGCTGAGTTGCGGCTATCAGCTTTGCCCCGCAAATCAGCTGAGCAAAAAAACAAGGGAACTTAGCACAGGAAAGGGTGGGGGC
>JANHGC010007742.1:0-14618 GCA_027560395.1 Boaedon fuliginosus
CGGACAACCTCTAACAAGCCTTGGATCTACAAGTCCCCACAGCAATCAGGGGGTTAATATGACAGGCGAGGTTAGCCATGTCAGCATTCAGGCAGCTGGTGTCTCCAGACATCTGGAAACAGTTATGTTAAATAGGATTAAGTTGCAAACTATAGAAGAAAACCCAAGTGGTGGTATTTTTATTATTTAATGAAAAGGAAATGTAACCAGAGCATGGCAGACATTGTTGGAACAATAGGCCACAGTTGGCAACTTTTTCCTCTTGCAGATATATATTGGAATGTAACAACCTGCTATATGACAAGCTTTATAGGCTGTTAGTTACTATTTCTCATCATTGTAACATCTTCTACTGCACACGCATAAAGAATGCAGTAATCCATCTCAGGGTGGTATGATAGATGATAATGCTGCACCCCAGAGTTGACATGGTCACTAAGGAACCAGTTCTCTGCAAGCATTTCATGTTGATACTGGACAGGTTTAATGGCACAATCATACATCACACCTTTCAGCTGATGGTCTCTGTAAAGCAGAGGTTCTAGGAAGCAGGTTGTTATTCTGCTCTTTTATTTCTCAATCAGCTGCAGAGTCAATCTTAAGTTGCCACTATGGCTAAAATGAAAATTGTTGTTGGTAAGATTCTGTCAAATACTAAGTACCACATAATATAGGCCATATGTCCCATTTTCAAGAAGACACTTCTATATGAAGGTGTTCTGTTTCCAAAGGACTGCGCAGTCTACTTTCTTAAAGTTTTTTTTTAAAAGAATAGCCATAACTCAATGATAGAGCATAAGCTTTGCATACAAAACATCCTTTGCTTAATCCCTAGAGTCTTCAGTTTCAGCCCTAGGAAAAATGGAAATAATACTGCTTGAAAACCTTAAGAGTCACTGGTGCTTGGTATTCACAGCACCAGGCTAATAAGATTGTTAGTCAGACTCAAAAAGTTTCTGTTGTTCCTAAGAAAGGAGAGCAAAAACCAGACACTATCTGGATGGTAATGAACATTTGGGTATCAAGCTGAGGAGGCAACGCAAGTCACTTGATCACATTCCTTTCTGCTGTGGTGAGGGGTGCTATGTATGCTGTATATTTAATAAAGTTACAACAATTATTCATGTTCTTTCTCTGCATAAAATAACACATGGAAATTATTCAGACCTGTGCTTTCTTTTGGTATATTAAATGATTACCATAATAATATATCATCTTTCAGCCTTCCATCTAGATTAGTGGGTCTTATCTATTGTGGTGTAGGGTTTCAAAGACACCTTTGAGTCTCTGTTGAAAGCTAAATACCCTCCCCAGAAAAATGCATATAAATGCATACCTATTTTTCCATATAACTTTTGTGTGTGTGGTGGAAATAGATTTCCTTCATAACGAAACTCTAAATGCAACATCATCCTTTCTTGGATGAGGAGGTTCTTTTCATGAAAACTCATTCCCTGTTTATGTCTCATTGGATTATTGCAACATGTTGTACAATGGAGCAAAGACCACTCAGGAATAATAGCTGGTCCAGAACACAGCCATGTGGTAGATATGTTAACTACATACAACACTGCTGGTTTTTAAAGTACTAGTAGTACAGGTAGCTTGTAGGCCTCTGAGTGGAACTGGAGCTTCTGGGTAGAATTCAAGATGCTGGTTATTATCTGTAAAATCCTTTATGGCAAAAGGCCCAGTTATTGTGGGACACGCTGATTCTGATTAACTTTGCCCACCCAGTAAGATCTAACTGTTTGGGAAACTCTAGGTCCCATCACTATAACCCTTCCAGGTCCCAGGAGGTTTATTTTTCCTGTTGCTGAGCCTGCACTATGAAACAGGATCTCCTTTGAGATTTGGATGTCTACATATATGCTTTCTCTATGTAGAAATATGCTTTCTGGGGAATGTTCTGTTGATAGGAATTTTAGGTCCAAAAGAGAGAGACAATCTTTCAATCAATGCATTCCCTAGATCAGGGGTGTCAAACTCAATTTCATTGAGGGCTGCATTGGGGTTGTGTTTGTGTTGGGAGGGGCATGGCCAGGGGGGCATGGCCAACTTGTGTCAGGGGGCCTGTGGTAGCTGGAACACTCTGCCAGCAAAATGCTCCCAAGCTCCGCTTTGGGCTGCGATAGCCTCCTTCAACCCTCTGCCAGTGAAAACAGAGCTTGGGAGGGTCACACTCAGACCTCCCAGCTCCTTCTTTGTGGGCAGAGGCACCGTGGGCCGGTCCTTTGCTGTTTCCAGGGCAGCCCCACAGGCCAGATCTGAGCATCTCGCAGCGAGATCTGGCTCCGGGCCTTGAGTTTGACACCCCTGCCCTAGATCATGTCAATCCTAGACAGTATATTTTGCATAATCTACACAAATTAGCACAACCCTGATGTCTTATTATCTGTACTTGCTCATCAGTGAATTCACAAAATTCCCAAAGAAGCATATATGGAAAGAAGAGAATTTTGTTCAAATATGAGCTGAGAGTTTTCAGGATCATTTGTGAACCATTACTATGAAGTACATGTTTTCTCTTTGATAATAGTTCAGTAATTAAGGTGTCATCAAAGAGGACCATTTGCCTCTTACTCCTTCCTTCCTTCCTTCTTCTCTTTGGCTTGGCAGTAATTAGGAATTAGATATGGTCACTTACAGACTATAGTTTCTTAACCTTATTTCTACCTAGTGCTAGATTTCATGAAAGAGCCACTCAACCTCAATATTATTATTACTACTGCTTTATAAAGCCTTAGTAAGACCACGCCTGGAATACTGCATCCAATTTTGGTCACCACATTACAAAAAAAAAGGTGTTGAGACTTTGAAAAAGTACAGAGAAGAGCAACTGAGATGATTAAAGGCCTGGAGACTAAAACATATGAAGAATGGTTTCAGGATTTGGGTTTAGCTAGTCTATAAAAAAAAAGGACTAGGAGGGAGATGATAGCAGTATTCCAGTATTTGAGGGACTGCCACAAAGAGGAGGGGATCAATTTATTTTCCAGAGCACCAGAGGACAGGACAAGAAACAATGGATGGAAACTAATCAAAGTGAGAAGTAACCTGGCATTAAGGAAAACTTCCTAACAGTGAGACTAATTTATCAGTGGAACAGCTTGCCTTCAGAAGTTGTAGATGCTTCATCACTGGAGGTTTTAAAGAAGAGATTGGACTGTCATTTGTCTGAAATGGTACAGGGTCTCCTGCTTGAGCAGGGAGTTGGACTAGAAGACATCTGAAGTCCCTTCCAGTTCTATTCTGATTGAAGCTGTTCTTCATATTACTAATCTATATACTTATCAGATGGTTTCAACTGTTTCACACTTTCCCTCCCAAAACATATTTTCACTCGCATATCTGAAATTAATATTTATAGCAAACACCAAATCTTACCATGACAAAAGGCATTTTGTTCATTAGCCCAGGTAACTGAACATGCAGATTTACTTTTGTCAAATTTCTCTAGATTTCTCTCTAGCCTCTTCATTTATTCTCAAACATGGGTTTGAGAAAAATTTTCCTTTTTGGGATATTTTTAAAGTCTGTTTAGTTTTGGATATATGCCCAGCATTTCTCATCCCCCTTAGGTTTATATTTTTTCTTTTCTGCAGCATATGTCAGATTAATTCTGTCTCTGCCCCCAACCTATCTCCAGATTCATAATTTGTCTTCCCAGTGGAAAATAGCTGCCCACCTGTATACATGAAAGAACTGGATTTTTATGGATGTTTGCCAGTTGAAACTGCTTTATGGCAGCCAGTACTGCTCACTTCAGGAATAAATGCAAAACTTCAGTGCAATGACTCTCCAAGGGAGCCATTGTTTTCCCTTCTATTCTAGGCATGCCAGAAGACTTTCTCCCTTCACTCAATCCAGGATGGACAGTTGATTAGGATTTTTTTTTTAATTCACTGTAGAGATGAAGGCATTGAGATCGAAGTACCCAGAGGAAATAGACAGATAAAGGAAGGCTACAGAAGGACTGAGAGATGTAATACCTAAGTGGATCAAGAAAGAAGGGAGGAAAGCAAAAGCAAGCATGTGAGTTTCATCAAAGCTTGTCACTGTGAATAAATATTCACAAATAGTTTTAGATGAACAGAAAGTAGTTCCTGATCCAGGAAAGAGTCAGAAGACCCATCAAAGTGGTAGTGTATGCAACAGCCCATCATCCCGTAATGGAAAAATAACCATAGAAAACAGAAAAAAGGGCAGAATCTGGGCCTTTCTTTTACTGATAGAACTGCTCTTCTAGGACGCCATTCCCACTTCTGCCTGCTCTTTTCTTGTGACCCACACTCAATCTAAGAGTATCAATACCTCTGGAGCAAGTTTAGGAGGCCTGTAGGCTGAATTACTCCATCTTTTGTCCAGCACTACATGGTCTGACTGACAGCAGCTCTATTTTTTAAAAAAATTGACTTTCAACACAAGTTAAAATACAAAAAAGCAAAAAGGAGGGGATAGGAAAAGGAAAGGTTAAAGAAAAACCAGGAATGCAAAAGGAAAAAAAATGAAGAAAAAAAGAAAAGGGGGAAAAAGAATAACTTCCAATTTTCTTCAGTACAGATATAGATGATAAAATACATTGATCACTTACTCTAAAATCAACAATTATACAATATTTCTATAATCGTAAACTTTTCTAATAATGAAATACCAAAATTAAAATTTCACTTTACTTCTTTTTAGCAAGAAGTCCAACAGCAGTTTCCAAGTAGAAACAAAGTTAGACAAAGCCTTTCTTTTAATCAGAGCAGTCAGTTTTGCCATTTAGCTAATTATATTAGCCTCACTGACTGTTCTTCCATTGAAGGAATTTGCAAATCCTTCCATCTAAGTGCATACAAGAGTCTCGCTACTTTTGTCATTTATAGAAACAAAGTCCCATATTTCCGTTCAGTCTGTTTATCCACCAAACCTACAAAGAAAACCTCTGGTTTCAATTGTATGTTTATCTTAAGAATTCTCTGGATTAAGATTTATTTATTTATTTTATTGATTTATTTGTTTCGATTTATACCCCGCCGTCAGGGGAACTCGGGCGGCTACAGATACATATGTGATCCCACTATTTCTTAGCTTTGTTTCATGTCCACCAAAGATGATTGAAATATCTTCACACTGATTGCATTTCCAAGATATATTTGATAGTCCCTCAGACATCTTTGACAATTTATCTGATGTTAAATATCAATGGTACATCATCTTATAAAAAATATATTTCAAATTATAATTCAGTATAAATTCCAAACCTTTGGTCCACATATTCTTTCACTGATCAAGCATTATATTATATCCCCAAAAAAAATAATGCCCATTTGATTCTACAATATTTAACATGTTCATTATCAGGAAAGTTCCCCCTGGAAGAATGTTTTTGTATGATGTGATTGCATCTGTTATTTTATTAATTGTTTTAAAACGTTTTATCTTATTGTATTTTTAATTGTTGTAAACCGCCTCGAGTTCCCCTTGATCGGGGAAGAGAGGCAAAGTATAAATCGAATCAAATAATAAAGATTTTTTATATTTTAGCAATAATAGATTCATCATTAGTACATAAGTCCAGTTCAAGGTTAATTTTCCCATTTGTAAAAAGAATTGCAATTCTTTTTATCCAGTTTAAGACTTTCTATTAACTGAACTCAAGAAAACCATTGGCAGGTATAACCTTCCGTTTCCAGCTCTTCACTTGATTTCAGTTTAGGTTCTCTTTCAAAAAAAAAAAAAAAAGCCAATAAATCAGCATATGTCAACTAAGTTGGTATAAATATCATTTCTGTTCTTTAAAAAATGCTTTCTGGGGTGACAATCATAAAGAAAATTTTGGAATCAATCTTGTTTTATACCTATTCCAAGTCCTCAATATGGTACTCCTAATAAAGTGATTATAATAGTCTATATTAACTTTGTCATACCATAAGTAGACATGCCACACAAATCTCAAATCATGTCTTTCCAACTCCAACAATCTCCTCTTTCTCAAAGTCACCTAATCTTTCAATCATACCATACAACAAGCAGCAAAATACCACTTAAAGTCAGGTAATCCTAGACTACCTCTTTCTTTAGTATCTTGCAACAATTTATATTTAATTCTTGCATTTTTTTACCTTGACATACAAACTTGGAAATGTCTTTTTCCCATTATTTAAATGATCCATCTATTGTCAAAATTGGTATCACCTGAAATAAGAATAACATCCTAAGAGAAAATTCACCTTAATTACTGGATTTTTACTCAGTTGTAATTTGTCTCATCTCAATAACTGTTTCTTTCCCTTAGTACAGACACTAATATGTATTAATATTAATAATAAGACTCAGAAGTTTACAAAAAGACACATACAAGAGCTGAACAAAGCAGGAAAACCATTTGGCTTTAAAATAAACCTGAGGAAAGATCCAGGTTATGTTTAATAAATTCACCAGTGCAAGAAAAAAAATTATATCTGGAGAAGAACCATTATATATACCTTAGCCAATGGATTTCAGTGGACGGTGATACAATATAGGAAATTGAACAGTGCATTAAATGTGATTGGCAGGTATTCGGTAAGCTAAGCATAATTTTCAAGAACAACCTCCCCTATGCCTGAAGAGAAAGGTTTTTGAACAGTGTTCGCTACCTGTTCTAACATATGCCAGTGAAACATGAACATTAACCTCACAATCAATACAAAATCCAGAGTGGTGCAAAGAGGCAAGATACATACTCAGCATCACACAACAAAATAGAAAGCTAGAAAGACCTGCATATGGATTAGAGCAGAGGTGTCAAACTGAATTTCTTCGAGGGCTGGATCAGCATTGTAATTCTCCTCTGCGGGCTGGTGAGTGGGGGGAGGAAGAGCGGGGGAGAGACGGGACAGATACCTTCTGCAGCACCCTGCCAGCCAAAACAAAAAGTGCTGCAGGAGGCTGTCCAGGCCACGCACGGCCTTCCCATGCCCTGTTTTTGGCCTGGGCGACCTCCTGCAACACTTTGCTGGCTGAAAATGGTCTAACTGATTGCTGCTAGAGGCCAGGGAGGCCAAAAATAGGCTATGCGGGGACCTCACAGGGCCTCTGCATGCCCTGTTTCGGCTGATAAAGTGCTGCTGGAGGCCAGGGAGGCTGAAAACAGGCCATGGGAGGACCACACATGCCCCCCAGTGGCCTGTTTTGGCTGGCAGAGGCACTGTGGACCAGTCCTTTTATATTTCCAGGCTGGCCTTGCAAGCCAAATATAAGCACCCCAAGGGGCCGGATCCAGCCCGTGGGCCTTGAGTTTGACACCCCTGGATTAGAGAATTTAAAAAAGTATATGATATCAAGAGTGTAAAAGAACTGAAATGAAAATAAGCTGGTCACATAGCAAGAAGAACTGATGGCATGTGGACTAAGGCAGTTATAGAATGGATTCCACTTGATAAAAAGCATCCACAAACAAGATGGATGGACAACATCAGCAAGAAGGGCAGACCCAAGTGGCAAAAGAAACTCAAGACCATATTGATTGGAAACATGCAGACGAGATCTTCATCCTGCAATGGATAGATAATTGTTAGGATGATGATGATAATACACTAATATAACTATTCCAAAACAGTATACAATTCATATTAGACAGTGTAATCCCCAAATATTTAACTTTTAACAATTTCAAAGTCTTTTTCATCAGAGTATATTGAACTTGGATATCCGTATTATTAACCAATATATTTGAGATTTTTGTCTGTTTATTTTTAAAGCTGGCCAATGCACCTACATCCTTCAATTTCTTCATTTTAGTCCTATTCTGAAGTTCTTGTAAAATCAAAATTAAGTCATCAGTGAAAGTGCTCAGCATAATTTTTCTAGTTACTGTTGTTTACAGAGCCACACCAATCAGGACAGCATTAGACAGCAGAAAGAAAAAAAATCCACAATCAGGAATGACAAAATCCAATATCAGAAATGCAAATTTACCAAAAGATAAAGTATATTCATATAAAAGAACTGCTCATCTGTTAAAACACCAACCAATAATCCAAGGATTTGTCTCCTGCTAGTTAGACAACTCACAGTATCTACATCAGCTTTTTAAAATAGTAATCACCTAAATACTGAAAATCTCCAAAAGAAAGTACAAATGTGTTTCTGAAGAAAGCCTCTTTTAGGCTCAAAGAATAATGAGTTATAATAAAGTGGGTCATTTCTGAAATTCTCCTTGGGTCCCAAGAAAATATTTTGGGTCTGCTAAATGAGCTGTGAGGTGGACTCCCATTCCATAGGAGCTCTTCAGCAACACGTTCCTCACCAGAAGGCCAACTAACAGCAGCTCTTTTGAGTGTATCACTGTCCGCATCAGTTGCTAACTGGAACTGGCATCCCCACCCCCTGCCCAAGAAAAAAACATCTTAAGATGCAAAGGAATACATACAAGATACGTGTCCTGTCTCTGAGCTATGTTTCCTCTGCTGCATGATAATATTAATGAATATAAATAATATTTCAGTCACAAAATAGCATAACTGCTGCCCTTCGAGAGTTATAATTTTCAGCTGTATGTGGTTGTTTGCTGATCTATTTCTGATCTGAAATAGCTATGGGGTTATAGATTTGGCAGGAAAGCACATTACTGAGATGAGCTTGGGCATGCATATGCATAACAGAGAGAGGACATAAGGTACCAATGCACCACTTTTCAGATGGTTGCATAGTTGAAATGCTGAGAATGTAAAGGAAATTTGGAACAAGAGTATTAACTCTAGGGAACATCACCACTTTCTTTCATCCCAATGACAGTTTCTAGTACGAGCATGGATGAATATTATTACTCATTTGAATCCTCACATCACTTAACTCCTGCTGTTTAGGGGCACAGCCACACTTTTTGTTTGGCCCATTCCCAGTCCAGGCTACTTAACACTTCTCAGGTATAGGAATAGTTGACATCCTCTCCTCTCATTCCCAGCCCATTGCATGTTTTCTAGTATTGATTCAAAGATATTGTTTTCTGAGCTGATCTGTCTTATAAAGGTCTCTGGGACTTCTTTTCATTCTTGTAGTGGTCCCAGATGGTTGCAACGCCTGGCATAACATTTCCTTCCTGTGGCTGCTAGGCTGCTGTGTTCTCTGCTGGTCGACAGTAACTAGTTGTGTTGTGTTGTGTTCCGATTTCATTTTGTTTTGTTTTGGTCCAACAAATACTATCCTCAACCTCAGAAACTCAAGCTCCTGCCAACATTTTTGGGTTCTGTCAGATGGCACGAAGCATGTTCCCTTTACTTTCCCAGTCCCGGCACTCAGTAGTGTACTGCAACTTCTTTTTTCATTTACTTATTTTTAACATCTTTAAATGGCATTGTAGGAATATTGATCATATGAAGCTGAACTATA
Organism: Boaedon fuliginosus; assembly: GCA_027560395.1. Lineage (NCBI taxonomy): Eukaryota > Metazoa > Chordata > Lepidosauria > Squamata > Lamprophiidae > Boaedon > Boaedon fuliginosus. Next base: position 9,361 of record JANHGC010007742.1, read on the forward strand.
AGTTCTTTCTTGTTAGAAATTTTCTGTTCACCTACACTGGAGAGAAGGAATGAAACATCAATCTCTTCTCTGTTAGTTTGATTATTGTAGCATCAGAGCTGTGAGGCTATGTCAGGAAAAATTTCCCTCCAGCTTTGCCCCCAGTGCCGCCTCTGGGTGGCACTGCATGTATAACATGATGCCATGTAGTTAACTGTACAACCTACAGGGGGAGTTGCAGCCCACTGTGTATATAAAGGGGTGCACACTCCTCCCAAGCACATTGCATTGACATTGCCTTCTCTTGCACTTGCACTTCCATTGCCTCCTTACCCTTACCTGTAAGCCTCTGCTGAGGCATGTTCCCTATTTCCCTTTAATAAACCTTTTTTATGTTCAGCACGCTGGTTATGTAGTCCTGTTTCCTGATCCTGGCCTCGCATCCCTCACAAGCTAGCAAAAGAGTGTGGGGGTGGGATAGAAAGGATCAGCCTTAATATAAAAGGAGACTGAGGGAGGGCATGGAGGCATCCATGTGTGGAAATATTTGAGAAATCAAGAAAGGGCACATGAACTAATGAGGAATGAACAACAGTCCCTTAAAAGAAAAGCCAGGCCCCATGCAGAGGTCAGCCAGCACACATCTGAAGGGCAAGGATCAGAGAATGACCAATCAGGTCTTGTAGAGGCCATAGTCCAGTCTGAGTACCAACTTGACCCCATTGCTGTATGCTGGATGGGGATTCTGGGAGTTGAAGTCTTAAAGTTGCTAAGGCTGAGAAACATTGGTATAGCTCTAGGAAGGCAGTGAAAAACTGGAGCGCATGAAATGCCAGCGAGTATCATGGGAGACAGATTAAGCCTAAGGTCATCCTAGAAGATCCGTCAAGCATATATATATCAACCTTTTGATTAGAGTGAGGTGAAGGAATGTCTATCGCATGTGGCCTAGCCACATAAATAAATCATATTTGAAACATAAGCATACACATACATTGCATCACACAAACAAATCAATTTCTGTGGTACTGAATGTATGATAGCTCAAAGGACTGATCCTGGCCAAATTGTGCACATGCTGTACTTATAATGAACATTATCAGAGGGGCTGCAAAAGGAGCCAAAGTGGCCTCTGAGAACAAAGACTCATTCAGTTTTTGCATTCTTTATTAGCATTTATTCTGTTTACCTTTTGATTATTTTAAATGCCACAGTGGCTAAAACTGCAGACAGGCAGCGAAGGTGCCCCCGCCCTACTCTTCCCAGCATAGAATTGTATATTATTGTTCTCTGCCTTCAGTTGCATCCCTGCTGCTGCAGAAGGCTTTTTCAATCAAGAGTACAGGCTATAAATATGCATGCGGGTAATTCTAACTGAAAGCCACCACTGTCAGAACTGGCATGTGTCATTCTTTTGGCATTAACTCTGCAATTACAATGTTTCCTACAATTACATAATAGACTCCTGTGACTCAGTGGCAAATGAGAAAGAGAAAGAAGAAGGGAGGGGTAAATTAAACTGTGGGAGGGCATTACATCTCTAAGACGGAAGTGTGTGCCAATATTTGCATGGCCATATAGCCTACTTTCCAGAACACAATTGTTTTCTTGAAGTCCTCTAGTCTCAATCCAGTCCGCTGATAAAGAACAAGAGGAAGGAAATTACTACTTGGCTAAAAGTTTAAGGTAATGGGTCATCTAGTATCTGATTTCTCCATCTGTTGTATTACTTTTGATTTAAACTGTAAGAATTACTTTTGAACTTAATTGTATGTATGTGTGGCCCACTTAGACAATAGGTTCATATAAATTAAAATTGAGACTAGGCTTTTAACTCAAATGGAGTATGTAAAATGGAGCCAATTCTATTCAATATGTTGAATATTGTTTTCTGAACAATCATCATCCAATTGCAATTTTCAAATAGTTTCCAAAGATAACTCTGTATTCAGTGTGTTTTTAAAATAACCGTTCAACCCCCATCAAATCATTAAATAAATAGATGTGTTCCTTCATAATATGTATGGAAATTGCTAGCCAATATTCTGTACAATACATCAGACAGCACTGAATAGTTCTAATTTTTACTTCAAAATTAGTATTTGAATTATTGATAGGAAATGGATGCTCTATCCTCCTCCAAGCATTGCCATTTTCACAGAGTGACTTACAGCTTGGAGGTCAGGCATGACCCTGTTTCACTAAACATACATTCCAATAATGTCACTAAAACTGGGTGTTAAAACAATGAGAATTGGAAATATCATTTTTCATCATATTGAAGACTATTGCATATTTAATCTGTATAATCAATTTCAAAGATGGATTAATGTAAGATTTATTATCACCTGCAAAGCCTTAAAACAAGCTATTTTTTTAAAAAAGATTATAGTTCTTTTTAATTGCATGATGCATCTATGCAAGTGTCTGCAACATCAATAAATGCCATTTTTATGCCATTATTTTTCTTTTTTGCTCTGTCTTCAGCATGATTTGCCTACGTCACTAATCGGATTGGCCATAGGATTTGTCCTTTGTGATGTCATATAAGCGCAAGTCCAGCACAGTGATATCATCAGTGAATTCATGCATTAAGACTTTCCTAGATGCCATGATATCATAGAAAGAGAAAAACAAAAAATGGAAAATGAAATTGCAAAAATCAATAGAACAAAAAGTATTGTGCAAAATAATACAATAATATGTTTCAACAATCCACCCCTGCAGAAACAACAACAACAACAAAAGATAATCCAAACAAGATGATGATGTAATGCTAATATAAATTGAATCTAGATAAGTAATTTTTTTGTTTATGGTGAGCCAAAATCATGTCTACTGAATTCACAATAGTTGATTTGTATTGATTCTAACTAGTAAAAGCTTCAGAAACCTAAAATAACCATTCTTCTACAAAGCTTTTCTTTTATAAATGGGTAATAAACGTTGGCAGCAACCAAGCAGAAAGAGAAGACACAATGCATAAATTCCTGCTAACCCAAAGGGTAAATTAGCTATCATCTGACTTAGAATGGGTTCCAGGCTGCTGATTTTGTATGTTCCTTCTCAAACTCATTTCCAATTAAACAGACATATTTTTCTTCTAAAAAAAATAAGTGACAAATCCAGCAGTTCCAGAAGGTTCCACTTCTGACTGCCATTGAGATTTCTTGGGGTCTGGTTCATTCTTTTCACTTCACACAGAGGTCTGTGGCATTTCACAGCGGGCTGCAGAATCTGGCTTTTTTCCTGCTAAGGTTTCCCACTGGCATTTTATTTCTGATCCTTTTATTGTTCGTTTGTTCCCACTCTCGTTTGCTCACTGGTGACCCCCCTGGAACCAATAATAGCATGTTTCAAATGCCTGATTAAAACACTGCAGTGGAGTAAATCAATAAGCATTGGAGGCTGAGAACATAATAAGTATAATAACCACCATTAGGGTAACGAGTTGGGAAAGTGAGAGCGAGGCTGGTAATATTATAATTATATTAATCTGCTTCGATCAGTTTCCACCTCAGAGGTTTGTCTGCATTCCTTCCCCTTGGAAAGAAAAGAAACACAAAGAGCTTGACATATAGATAGATAAACCAATAATTGGTTTGTCTCTTATAAAATCCAGGGATGCGCACAAAGAGAGAGAGAGAGAGAGAGAGAGAGAGAGAGAGAGAGAGAGTCGTATTATGAAATCACACCCAATTCTCATGCAGCCCAAGCCACATCATCAGTAAATACTCTAGAATGCAGAATGCTTTCACACATAGTACACCCACACAGTCAAATAAATATACACATAAGACAGAAGCATGCAGCTAAACACTCCCACAGGAAACATATGGAAATGTGCACGCCAAATGCCACCTAAGGCTATCAAAGAAAGTCTTTGGAGAATAACTACTGCTTTATGAAGTTAGGAAATGGATTGGGTAATACATAAGCATGGATCCTTAGGCACAACACAGCACCCCAACCAGCATGCTAACAAATAAGAGATGCACCAAATCCAGATATTTACCTGAAATATTTGTCAGGGCATGCCATATTTTAAACCACTTACATCTATTTGTGCTTGGCACAAAAAGGAATGGCTTTATTCCCACTCATCTTTGTATTCTGCAAGCCCGGGGACCTTAATTTATTGCCCTGCTGTGAATAAGGATCCCCATGATCATGCAGTGAAAGGCAATGCATGATGGAATTTGATCAAAGTCAAATCCAATCAGATGAATGTATGAAACTTCCCAAAGAAAGTACTTGAAGATTGGACATTGGGTTTTCTTTGTTGGAAGTATATTAAAAAAATGTGAGGGTTCACATGATATGGTCATATGACTCACTGGTATCTTTTTGGAATGGTATTTTAATGTACTGTGTATAAGTAGATTCATAGGAAAATGTCTGAATGCTAAAGATGTTAATATCTATAGATCTGCGCATTCACGAGTAAGATGGCGCTGAGTTTTTTGGACTGTTTGCCAGCTTTCTTTTACTCTCCGGGTGAGGTTTTGGGGTGCCAGTTATCCTCCTGAACCCCTCAGGGGGTTGTGGGAACCCCCGAGGGACCCGGGGGTGCTAGTGGTGCCGTGGTTTGCTGCGGTGGGATTGGAGGGACGGCATCAGATGGCGTGGCTATTGATGTTGGCAGCGTTTGGCGTTTGGCGATGCAGATGGCTGGAGGTGCTCGGATGGCTGGAGGAGCTCAGCTGAATCCGGTCTGAAGAGGTCCAGTTCGGTCTGGGGAGATCTGTCGCCGCCTTTGTTGTCATATGCCCGCTGCTGGTGCTGCAGCCCCTGGTTGTCACCGTTGCTGCTGCTGTGACTCTGGATGTTCCAGGACTACGGTCCCTACAGCCTCTTTTGTCTGCCTCAGGGACCGCTTCTATATCAGTGTGGATTCTACTGCTGTTGCCACCGTGAGAGGGCAGCTCTCAGACTAGGGAACTGAAGACTCTGGCTAGCCTCTCCCTGCCTTGTTTGGGACCAGCGCCACAGCCGCTGCCACCGTGGGAGGGCGGCTTGGGAAGGCCTTGGTGTTTTGGGCTGGTGACCATGGATGTCAGCTAACCATCATTAATGCCTGATATGGAAGTGCTGCGAGAGGCCTAGGGCGTGGACTAGGCCTCATGCTCTCCAATACTGAGGAGAGACAGGCAAGGCGAGAGTCAACTTTTACATGCTTGAGGACAGAACTTGGGGGGCAGGTGGGCTTTCTTTCTGCCCGAAAATGGCCATCCTTGCTTGCAATTTAAGTATCTTAATGACTGGTTTATCCTGAGAGA
>JANHGC010007742.1:17854-31669 GCA_027560395.1 Boaedon fuliginosus
TGCAGCCCTCAATGAGATCAAGTTTGACATGCCTGCTCTAGAACAATGTTTCTCAACACCAGCATCTTTAAGATATATAGACTCCCAGAATTCCCCAGCCAAGAACCCTGTCTGATTTGAAAGTTGGCAGGTGCAGGAACAAAATAAGTAGGTTTTCCTGATGCCAAAAATAGAATATACTTGGGCCAGGGACAGGAGAGGCAGTGATATGGCAACTACAACCTCATTCAACATACCTACATCAACCATGATTTACAAATCACATTGACTGTATGGGGTGGAGAACCACTGCACTTTTTCCTGGCAATTTCTTATTTAATAGAGACATTTAAGGGTTAAGATCTTTAAGGGTTTCTTTTGTGTTGCCAAAGCAACTCAGTCTTCTCTTCTTCACCAAAGTTCAATTGATATTGATAGTTCCATTGTTTCCCCTCTAAAAATGATTGACAGAATGAGACTATTTTGCAGAATGCAAAATGAACAGTTCTCATTGAAAGGGATAGCTTAAACATAGAATTTTATGCATCAATAATTTCAAGACTGAATTACTGAATTGCCCACTATATGTGCTACAACTAATGCAGAACATGGTTTCCATATTGCATAGTTCCATATTGAACTTCACCTCGATGCTTCAGACTAGATGCAATTTTGTTGTTCTTAGTTGCAAATTCATGTCCGACCCATCACAATCCCATGGACAACATTCCTCCAGGCCTTCCTGTCCTCTACCATCCCCCGGAGTCCATTTAAGCTCACATCAACTGTTTCATTGACTCCATCCAGTTACCTCATTCTCTGTCACTCCCTTCTTTTTTTGCCCTCAATCGCTCCCAGCATTAGGCTCTTCTCCATTGAGTCCTTCCTTCTCATGAGTTGGCCAAAGTATTTGAGTTTCATCTTCAGGATCTGGCCTTTTAAAGAGCAGTCAGGGTTGATCTCCTCTAGGACTGACCGGTTTGATTATCTGAGGCTAACTGTCAAATGAGGGTAGTACAGCTAGTCTTTGACTTATAACCACAATTGAGCCCAATATTTCTGTTGCCAGGCCAGACATTTGTTACATGAGTAACAAATTTTACATTTTACAACCTTTCTTGCCACAGTACTTAAATGCATCACTGCAGTTGTTAACTTAGTAACAGACTTGTCAGGTGAATCTGGCTTCTCACTGACGTTGCTGGTCAAAGTTGTAAAAGGTAAATACACAACCCTGGATGGGACACTGCAACCGTCATAAATATGAACCAATTTCTAAGCATCTGATGTCTAATCATGTGACCCTTGGGATGCTGCAATAGTCGTAAGGAACAAAAATAGCTATAAGTCACATAAGTTGCTGTTGTAAATTTGAGCAATCACTAAGCGGATGGTTGTAAGTCAAGGCCTACCTGTACTGGACTAATTCAAATTGTATTTTTTGTCTGGAGCAATTATTAAGATCAGTATTGTGTAATGTAGCTTAGATTCTGCATGTTTATAGAAATAAACAACTACAGTATTAGATAATAAACAAAAGAGTTCCTTCAGATGACTCATTACATTGCTCTCTCCGGGACTCCATATAGTTTTGGTGCACTAATATTTCACTAATCTCAGCAAGCTGCCTTTCTGATCTATGATCTGAGTATGTTCCATCTTGATTATCTATTCCAGCAACCACATATTATCTCTAATGTGTTATCCTAGGAAGTGAGAAGTTTATCACAGGCACTATTATGTCAGGAAAAAAAATATTAATTCCTACCTACCTTTATTTATGGAAATCAACAGGAATAGTCAGATTAATAAACAGAAGAAATGTTAATTATACAAATAAATCTACCCTTTGCATATTTTATATTATTTTGACTACTGATAAAATTTTTAGAGAGATAGGTTTAAAAGCTGAGCTGTTCCACTTGGTGTTCTAACAAAGACCACAGTAGGATCAGATCCTTGTATTTGAATACAAATAAAACTATGGTGTGGTCTCCAGAGATTAAACTGGAAAAAGAATCTAAAGTTACTGCAGGTTGTGATTCACAAACATGCCCTTCATAGGGAGAGAGGAGAATAAAATGCACTGGCTTTGGTGTTGCTTTCCACTAGGACTAGAGTCTAGACCATCAAGTAAGGCTCATCTGAACAGAGAAAAAACAAAATGTTTATGCAGGTGAGTTTTGACGGATAATTAAATCCACCAACATTTGACAAAATGTATCTCGACCCCCAGCCTGTATATGATTGGTCGACATTTTCTGCTAGTTAGTGAAATTTGATAGGAATGAGGGTACAAAAAACTAATAGAATCTATGATACCATGGTCTTAACATGGTCTATGTAGCAGAGTTCCTCAACCTTTCCAGATTTGTGGACAGGATGGTGGGGGAGGGGATGGTTCAATTTAAAGCAGCGGGAAAACACGCATGTGTGAACACAGCTCCATTTGCGTGGCTGGCAGGTGACACCGCCATTGTTCACACAAATGGAGCACTTCTGTGGCCTGGTTCTGAAGGACTTGAGGCCCAGTAATGAGCACAGGAATTGGGGACCCCTGATATACTGTATAGTATCATGTCTGACTATATATGTCATGTCCTACTACAGCAGGGTTCCCCAAACTCTAGGCCACAAATTGATACTGGTCCTTGGCCTGTCAGAAACTGGGCAGTGCAGCTGGAGCTGAGTGGCAGGTGAATGAGCGAAACTAAAACCATTATCCCCCTCTCCACATGGTCCCTGGAAAAGTTTTCCTCCACAAAACTGGTCCCTCCTGCCAAAAAGGTTGGGGGATACTGTACTGGTCGGAGAGAGCACCCTTGGTCAGCACTGTGCTTGTGGCAAAATAGGCATCAACAGCAGCATCAGTAAACAGATTGCCAGTAATTCTCTTTCAGCTCAAGAGCTGGTGAACTTCAGCCAGGGGAACAGTCCAAAAGCAACAGAATAATTCTTTCCCTGCCCATTTGTCCTTACAGTATGTCAAGCTGAGAGATCCCAAATCACTGAATCCTTCAGTAAGCTCCATGAGTGTCATAAGATTTTGCCTAGTTCTAGACTAATGCTTTTAGCATTATGCCACTTCACACTCCCATGGAACACTTAACACATGTTGAGGCCCACCATGTGCCTACATCTCTTCTCTTTCTTTCCATTCATTTGTCCCTAGTTTGAGGACAAGAGTGGGCACTGCCAGGCAACCCATCTGTCTTATGTTCTCTGTCAGTTACACTTGGGAAGTCTTAAAAGAGTTGTTTTCTTGCCTGGATAAGCTCACTGTGGCAAAACTGCCTGAAACCTACAATGTTCCAGCGAGCTAATCCTGAAAACTTCCATTTTCAGGGAAACAATCGATATAAGATAATGGTAAGAGGTAATAACAGGAAAAGGTATTTCATGCTGGAGGAGAAGAACTACTGCTGTAGAAGAAAGATTGTTCATAGATCCCCTGTCTGACAGATTTGTTTGAATGGATTTCATTTCAAAAATAGCTTTTCAGGTATCTGTGCCTCCAGTCAGGAATTATCACAGGTCACAATGATCCAGACACAGAGAAAAAACTTTAAGCTCTTTAGATTTTAGCAGGGAAATTATGAATGTGCTTAAACGTCTTCTGTGAAAATCAGTGGGACTGAGCAAAAATGTATTTGAATTGTTCTCTTTGAAAAGTACAATTCAAGATTTGGGTCATGTGAATTAGGATTTCTGAGCATTTGTTTATAGGGTGGTAAATGGGACATTCTCCTAACATGAAATGTTTTTGATGAATATTAGAACTTGTTCTCTGGTCACAGTACATTTTGTTTCACTGAAAATGCTCTGTTCAAAGTTACCTTCTAAAATGCTTTGTTTCACTGGCACATGCTCTTATCAAAAGGTCTGCAGAACTGAAAGTAATAAATCAAAGAATGAACATGTCAACACTGATATATTCTTTTTAACAATTATCATGAGGCATTCTTAACTTAAAGAGATGGTAGAAAGGGCCAAAATCATCCAGATTTATTTATATTTGTAAATCTTGCACATTTAACTCATGGAATAACAGAACCATCTTTGGAAGAAGTCATTTAATCTATTGCGTTCAAGCCTTTGCTCTGTGCAGGAATTGAAATCAAAATGTCCCAGACAAATGGGTTATCTTCTACTTGAACATGTCCAAATGGGAGAACACCACTCTCTACTGCTAAATATTTCAGTAATGTTCCTTCCCAAGATACTTATGATAGAGGGAAAGAGAATAAGGAGAGATAGACTTGAGTTCTTAAAGTTCTTTACATTTTCAAGGGATTTTGGTGCCTCTCAAACATGTTAACAAAGCAGGTGTGTCAATTCATCTGTGTTGAAGCTGCAGCAAAAAATTGCTACTTGAAAGAATGTAAGCAGTGGTCACCAAAGTATAAGTATTTAGAGGCAGGGTTACTGAATTCAGTTAGAATTATTCCCAAATAACTAATAATTGTGATGAACAATCCTGTAAACATTTACCTCTGAACTGAATACAATGCCACTTACTTCTAATTAAGCATGTTTAGGATCACACTGTTAACACTTAATAATGGTTTCAAAAATTGAGCATATGGCTACAAATCATCAGGTCTATTATTAGTTTACCAATCCTACATTTAGGAGCTCAACCTGCACACAATGAATCCATTAATAAAGCGTATTTATTTTGCTTGTTGTGACTTCTTCACATTTTCAAGAAGCTTTTCAGGCAGATAGTATGTTTAGAATAAGATTACTATCTTCCATTGCAGAATCTTTGCAGAACCAATACTCCTTAACACTCAAAAATGTAATATATGCTTAATGAATAAACACAGAGCATGAAAATGAATTGCAAGAAAAATTTGGAATATTTTTTAGGAATCGGGATGCTATTGTTATACAAATATCCTGATGGAATGATGCTGATGGAATAGAAGTCTGGGTAATTTTTCAGAAGACAAAGGCATGAAAAGTCTATTTCTAGATATTCAAAGTACTTTTCCAGCTTTGGAAAATGCAATCAATACTTTAAGAAAACATATTGGATGTTTATTCCTTTGTGGAATGCAATTGAAAGAATGTCATTCAGATTTATTGGATGTATTTGTAACGCAATTAGTGGCAATATGTTCATGCTCAGAAAGCTGTAAAGAAGAGGGAGAAAGAGAAAAATATGAGATGTTCATTCATTCTCTGGACCATTTTGTTTTTATTAAGTTATACTTTGGAGATCCATGATGTATAATGATGCACAAAATGGTTATCTAGAATGCCAAGCACCAGAAATAATATCTGTGGACTCAGTAACAATGAGCAACTATTTGTGGACATTTTATGAGTTTTTTGTTTTTAATGCCGTACCCTTCTCATTTGGGCTGGAGTCTTCCAGATGAGATACTATGGATAGAGTCTTTATGAGTGGCTCTGTACTGTAGGTGGAGACAATACAGTAGTAGAACTGTACAGCACAGTCAGTAATTTAAGGCTGGATCGTTCTTATATTTTAAGGAGCAACTTAAATGGGGCTAAAGGGCATTTAATTCAATTAGAGATATTCATCTTATGGTGTACAATATCCTAAATATAAATATAGTGTGTAATCTAGGGCTAGATTAAGACAAAGCATTTTATAAATATTGCATCTACATTTACTTTGCTAATCAAATTTTCTTTCAAAGTTTCATGAAAAATTAAGAAAAACTCTGCAAACTACATAAGGTTTCTAGAATGATCAATATGGAGAAAATCTAAGCCAGGGCTCATTTAAATGCTCATATCTTCAAAAAGAAATTAGTGATTGCCACAGTACATGCCCACACATGCAACGGGTTTAAAGTGTTGGTCCTCCAACATGGAATCATGCATTATAATGGCATTAGCTACAAATTATGCCTTTTTCACAGAACAAAACTAATAAACCTAAAGAAAGGAAGAACAGATTTTTTGCTGAATAAGAAATAAGTCTTGATGACACAGTTAAAGAAGGGAAACAATCATCTGGTTTGATGCTGGCTACAAAACTTCAAATCTGAACACCCCTCTGTGAAACGGCTTTATTTTTGCACTTCTTCACTTACAATAATCAAGAAAAGTTGGCTGCCACAACCTTTGTTACCTATTGACAATATATGGCATGCAAAACCACATGAGCAGAAGAGAAGAACAGTTACACTGAAAATTTACCATTTAGAACAAGAGTGTCAATGTCACAGCCTGCAGGCCAGATGTGTCATGCCTACCCCCAGTTTAGCGAAGGGGGGAAAGTTGTGATACATCACATGATGACAATGTGATGCCGTAAGTTTGACACCCCTGATTTAACTGTTATTATACTGTTTTCAGACACTCCCATGTACTTGTTGTCTTTCTCTTGAATGCATGTGTGTATATGCTACTGTTATAAAGTAAGGCAACATATTTGTGTGCAGACTGAAGTCCTGCTATTTTTAGGCCAAATCCAGAATTTGTTGATGATTGTGGCACTGCTTCCCTCTCAAGTAAATATCCAAGGTACACAAGTTATTTTGTTATGTGAGACAAGAACATCTCACAAGCATCTTTCCCATTCTGCCATAAATTGTCATCACTAGCGTTGCTATTTAACAATAAAGTATGCCCTGTCCTATCTTTCAAAAGGATTTTGTTGAGATGAATGGGGAGGACTAAAGCTCAGTGGTGGAGCTCATTCAAGGTTCTTTCTCTGCAAAGTCCTTTTCATGAGACCAAGTAGCTGAGTAAGGGGTGGGAGGTGGGGAGGGGAACTCAACTATACCTGGACTCTAAAAAGCTTTGTCCATGATGCAACTTTGGGCTTAACTACCAGAGTGTACCTGTAGAATAGGAAGCCACTTCTTACGCCTTTTCCTTGAATAAATACAATTATGGCTTTGAACAAGCAAGCCTTTGAACATAGGAATCTTTGCTGCATTGGGGTTGCCCAGTAGAGGGAGCAGAGACACTACATCCAAGCTGTATTCAAATCAATGTTGGCATCTGAAAAAACATTCTCAGGGGAAGCACTACCTCCTCCTTCATCTCTCATCCAGTGGTGATTAAGAGTCTGGGAACCTTTTGGATTTTCTGCTTAAATATGACCTGAAACATGGTCTCATCTCCACCCAGCTCCTGAAACTAGATAAAAAGAACCCAATTAAACAAATGAGTCAAAAACATTACACATGTTCATCGATGTATTGAGGAAAACGAACCAAAGGTATATATAATGTTTATCTAGGATGTGGGTGGAGGACAGATCTTGTTTTTGTTCATAGTTATGCAAACATATTGAAAATTCAAAAGGATTCACAGACTGTTAAGGACTATAGTATAGGGATTAATTTGGCCACAAAGGTAATTTTTCTCACATCATATAATAAGATGAACCTTAGTCCTTCCTCCTCTCCAAGAACCAATTGCTTGGATAACAACCAATAACAACAAACAGCCCTTACAGCAGCATCTTTTCAGCAATATCTTTCCAGATATCAGTGTCTACTGAAGTCATGTATGCTGGCATTAGAATGAAAATGTAGTAATAGCAGGCCTGTGATCCCCCTTTGCAATTCTAGAGGGCCAGTTAGTTAGTGAAAATGAACATTTCCAAAAAAACAAAAACCCTTGTCTTGTTTGTACAAGGGACATCAAAAAAACTCCCCTCTGTTGTGATTCAAAGGTACACAGCTCAGTCATAACAACCCAAGAAAATAAGTAAACTAGCTTTTATATATTTGTGATATCTCCAACCTCCCAATCCCCTTCTCCTCTTCTGGAATGCATTTCCTCTTTTTTGACAGTGAGCAAGCATTCACTTATCTCCAAGTTGCAAATTTCCAGGTCTACTTTAAAACACATTACCATTCAACAGAAAAGCAAGATTGACTAATGGAATTAGAAGTGAATTCACAGAATTTATTATTTTTTCTTTATGCTAGCTCCTGCTCCACTGTGAATTATTGCCATGTAGCCATATAAAATCAACAAGATCATATTTGATCTAAATTAACATTTATAACATCACAGAATGCTTTAGAAAATTCAAATAGTCCTAACATGCTATTAAAATCTACTAATTTTGAATTACTAGCATTTAATTTTGTCCCATGCTGATTTTGAAGGCTGCATTTATAACAAAATTTCATTTTGAACACTTAGTTATAATTATAAATATTTTCATCCACGTTAAATTGGCAGAAAACTATGGTAGTATCTCCTATTGTATTGGTGAAGTTGGCTGTGTCAGCTAATTCCATAGACACTAGGATAAGTTCTCTGAAGTCAGCAATTTGATTACTGTAATGTAAGTAAGCTTCAGTGCAATCTGACATGTTTACATAAAAGGGAATCCTAAAATGTCCAGAGGGGCTACTTCTTCAAACCAGCCTGTCTTTCAAAAATATAGATTTTTTTTTCTTTTCTTTTCTTTTTTTTGCAGCAGCATCAGCAGCAAAGATTGGTAATCTTGTGTTGGGAGGGTACATTTTGGGTTTGGAACCCAAAATTTTTTGTAATCTCCAAAGACTACAGATGGCTATCACTAGAACATGGGGATAAAGGTTAGGGTCCTCTGAGAGTTTGTATGAGTTAATTGGGGAAAGGAATACATCAAGTCTTGTGTTAGGCTTTACAGAAGTTTATTGCACCTGACTAGTTTCTTATGTGGTCTCCTGGATGAATGGTTTTCTGTTAAAGTTTGGCAGGGAGATGTGGTGCTGTCTTGGAGTAGCAAAAGTATGCCTGAGGAACTCTGTGGCCCAGGGGCCACAAGTAAGTTCTCTCTGAAGGAGGGGATCCATGGAGTGTGTGTGTCAAGATGGCATCTGTGTATGCATGATTGAAGCTGCTTCCCATGTGAAATAAAGATCAAGGAAGAAAAAAATGAGAAGAATGAGAAAATGAAAACAAGAAAACAATATGCAATTGTTTCAATTTTTATCTGCTAAGGCTTAGTTACAGACTGCATTATAAATGAATAGATAATGCATTGGAGTGACTTAGAGTTTAAAAATTAATGTGTATATACTGTATCTGTAGCACTTTATCAGCTCAATATGGAGATAGATGTAGTATTTAAAAAAGAAAGATGTATATAATCCTGCAGTTCTACGATGAATTTAGCTTGCTCGCAGTTTTAGAATTAAAAATGACAGATGTGCGTACTGGTGAGTTGAACAATGGCTAAGCTATTTGCAGAGACAACATCTAAGTCATTTAGGAAATAAAAACCAAATATATAGATGGAGAAAGGAGGAGGGTTGAATTATTTGTGAAAAAGACCTTGGGTTAATAGTTGAAACAACAATATACTACACCTGTTTTAAGATAAATAATTTTTTAGGTTTGATCAACAGAAGGATGATTTTCAAACATAAGAAGTTATCAATCCATTTTATTCTGATTTGGCCAGACCTCACCTCAGCTATTATGTCCATTTATGGGAATGCTATTTTAAAAAGATCAACCATATCAGAAAAGATTAGGAAAAAAGCAGTGAGATGATCAAGGAACTAGGAACTAAATAGTAATTAAAGAAATTGAAGGAGTAAAATATGATTATTTAGCTCAAAAAGAGATGACTGATATCATTCTTTAGAGAAGAGATCACAAAGGTCTAGACCTTTAGCATTCCAGAGTGTAGGAGACAGAATAATGTCTTTAAGTTACAGAAAGATAAATTCCTCTGAAATGTTAGAAAAAATTAGCAAGAGCAACTTGACAGAATAACCAATTACCCACTCTTTATTGACTAATCAGCCTGGCATGATTTAATTTGGATTCGTGCAGAAAGTATAAGTCAGGATCAGGTTGGACTCAATAGGCTAAAAGACTTCTTCCAACTTTATGGTTCATGCCACTCAGATAGTTAATATTAACAATTTGAATTATTCAAATTTATTGTCAGATGAATGTATTTCTTAGAAGCATAACTTTAGCTATTTGAATGTTATATATGAATCTACACAGATTACAGGTATGTCAATGGTTTCATTGCACTGGGTGATTTTTGTAACCTATGTACCATTGGTTGCCCAAGATGTAGACAATTGAATCTAGCTTATGCCAGTTAATACTTTAAAAGTGGGCGTGTGCATGAATGCTAAACTAGAAAACACGACAGAGGATGAATGGTTGGAAACAAAAACAATGAAAGGTGTTTCCTAAAGACCACATCCTCTATCTCAGTTCCTAAAATGAAGTGGAGTCATATATCTTTTGAATTATTTGACACTCTAGGAAGGTTTCTCAATATTTTCAAGGTGACTCTATAACTCATCAACATTTTAATTAAAAATGGAAATTGATAGAGTCCAAGCGTTACATTGTTTTTGAACAAAATTCTCACAAAAGAAAACTTACCCTTTAAAAACCGAATTGCTATCTATTATCTGTCACAGGCAGGGAATCCTACCTGGTACAACAATAAAACCCATTTAAAGGATCCCAGGGTATAATAAGTAGTTTAGTGGAAATGCATCTACTGCAGTCTAGGGTTTGAAGACTGATAATTTTATCTCAATGATATGCCTAAATAGATTATATTATAAGGTAGAGCCAAACAAATAATGGCTTTCTTCAGGAGAATAAGCAACGGTTGCATGCATGTCTTCCTTTCATCACACTCTCCTCTTGTTTCTCATCACAAAGAGATAAAAAACACTTCCAACTTTCAGCTGAAATTCATGGGATTGCAGCCTGACTTGTGCTGCATAAGGATACCTATGTGCCTATAAACATTTCACCCATGACACCTATTGGGTGGCCTTTCCCATCTGTTGATGATGATGATGATGATGATGATAAAACAGGAATATAAGATGCTTCTAAGCAAAACTGCAATCCACAAGCATAATTCTTATTTTTTTAAAATGAATCTGGATTCTACACTAGCCCTACACATTATTTAGAAATGTACCCCTCAAAAAAAAAAATCCTCACAAAAGCATACAAGGATGATCAAAAATATCTGGGAGCTAGAGGAGCTAGTAGGAACCTCAAACAATTGCCTTTCAGTAAATATGTTTGGCCTTGCCAAACATGGCAAGCATTTTTATGGACCCCCAGTTAAGAATATTGAAAAACAACTATGTTGCAACCGGTACTGCTGTGGTAGTAAATAAAAAAAATAGCTGCTTTTAAGAAAAGCCAGATGCAGAGAAACAAAAGAATGACCCTTTGAACTTTAAAAACGCACAGACAGACAATTCCACTGAGCAAGCAAATGATCAGAGAAAGCCGGCTCTGTTGAGTTGTGATTGCACTGGTCCTGGGTATTAAAAACATTGGCTCTTCTTAAACTACTCCCACAGTTTAAGGTATTTTCCTCATGTCTGTACCAATAGCATTAATGAAGCAAAAGTGAGGGTGGAGGGGGAAAAGCAGAAATAGAAAAACCAGAATATTATTTTGAGATGAGGTCATGGCTGGATAGGTAACAGATTTATTGGACAGCATATCATAGAGCATGAGTCTGCTTACTGGCCAGCCAGACTCCTGCCTATGTCTGAAAATGACACTCCATGCAACTGCTTCTAATGTTTTGTCCTGACGTGTGGGGAAAGGACTAGCCAGAAGCACAAAGTTGGTCTGGAGCTACTGTCCCTTTAAGGACTTTGCCCTGGGCTTCAGGGGATGTAATGTTTAATTTCTCGGCCATGGCTCCAGCCCAAAGCACCAAACCCTAGTAAAATCCATAAAAATGGATCTTAAACAGTGCACAAACTTGAGCATACATGTATTAATTGTTGGATATATTTCTTGGTCATCTGTATTTTCTTCATCAATAATGCTCTGAGGCAACATTGTTGGAAGTATTCGAAATATTTATTCTTAACAAATGTAGTAATAATTCTTTTATATTTTTCTCTACAGTAACCACACTTCTAATTATTCTCTCTGAGAGTATAAAACAACTGCCAAGAGGCGGAGCCTCATCTACAACTATATACAAGCACAACATATAACCCATGATCTCTTCTTCGTCCTGATAAGGTAGAATCATGGGAACTGTGGCTCACCTTTTAAACACAATATTAGAATATGCAATTCACAGCATAAAATCAGACAATTTTATCTGACATTAACAACATCCAAAGAAGGAGCGGGGGTAGAGAGTTTGGCAGTCCAACTGAGCCAAATGGAAGGCCTTTATTTAAGGCCAGAGGTTTATTGTAGACATGCTGGGCCATTCCAGCCTTTTTCACTGGGACTGACTAACTTCCAGATTTGGCTATTTCCAATAGTACCCAGTGACCCAAAGTCATTCTTCCTTTGCTAAGATCTCACCAGATACTGCAGATGAGGCAGTGGAACTCTCCCCAATAAGTTGTGAAGCAGAGCTTGTCTTTTTATATATCTATGGAACATCAACATCAGATATTTTAGAAAAGTACTGCTGTAATGCATGGAAGCAGCTCCAGTGCATCTAGAGAACTTGCTAAATATCTTTTCTTTTTTTTTAGAGGAGACCTCTGGAGCATTTTCATGAATTCTGTCAGATGCAGGATATGGGCAATTCCTGTGTACAGTCTCTCTGCAAGTTAAAATAGAATAGGTGGAAATCAGGAAAGGCTAGATGAGGAGAAAGGCTGTCAAGAACAACATAACTGCACTTACTACGCTTGAGTGATTGCTAGGGGAATTTTTTTCCCCAGGATGACCCTTGCCATCTGCTGGCAATCACAGCACAGGAAAATGGGGCTGGAAAACCTGTGATTAATGATACACTATTCCAGAGAGACTACATTAGCTCCTTGCTCTGGAGAATGGAAACATCTGCAGCCATGCCAACAACTAGTTCTCTCATTGCAGTAGCATTTACTCCTGAAGGGTACAGAAGCAAATTGAAGTGCTAGGTACAAAAAGCTATGTGTAAATGCACACTTCTCAAAAAAATAGGCAGCAGACCTATTCTCAATAACTGTGGCAAGGAAATAGCTATTACTTTAAAATTTTATTTATTTATTTATTTAAAATGGTTTGGGCTTTGGTTTACATCTGTTTAGGATGTGCTAAGCCTCATTCTGATAGAAGGTAACAAGATGGTGTAAAAAGTAACAAGACCAATGATGATATTCAGCCAGTTCGGCCTGGTTCATAGGAACCGGTGATAATTTGCCAAGGTTCACCGAACCGGTAAAAATCACCCCAGTTTGGCCCCACCTGCCTCCATCGTCTGGTCATCCTGCCCTAAATTTCTAACTTTAGTTGTTTTTCAGCTCAGCTGATGGCGCTTCAGAGCTCTGCCAAGCCTCAGATGAGCTAAACAGCTCACCCTCTCCTGCCCCGCCCCTCCTTACCTTCCCACATGCACCAGCTGAGCCAGGTAAGGTCTGGGGTGGAGTCAGTGGGGGAGTATGTGGCTGGGGCGGCACATTTTATTTTATTTAGTTATTTATTTATTAGATTTATACCCCACCTCATTTCCCCAATCAAGGGGAATTTGAGGTGACTAATAGCAATAAAAATTACAATGTTATACAATAAAAATATCCAAACCACAATCAACATATCTGGGGGGGACACATGGCCTCCGCAACCTTGCAGCAGTTTGAAACCAGCTATGAGGCAATGTGGAGGGGGGGTGACTGGGCTGGCACGTGCCTCTGTTGCTGCCTAGAGTGGAAAGGCTTGGAGAGCCTTTGATGTCTCTCTCCAAGCCTTTCCACTCCAGGAAAAAATAGCCCAAAGCAGCGGGGCGAACTTTGCTGCTTTGGGCCATTTTTGCCCAGAGTGGAAAGGCTTGGAACAAGAGCAAGAGCCTTGTCTCCAAGCCTTTCCATAGAATTTCAAGCCTGGTGGCATAAGGGATTCTATTTTGGGTAGAGGAGTGAAGTACTCTTCTTGTGA
>JANHGC010007742.1:45454-58773 GCA_027560395.1 Boaedon fuliginosus
ATGCATTGTATTCATCCAATGAAAAGTGTTGCTTTTGGACACCTGAAAATGTAATAAAAAAGGAAGCTTTCGGCTTGCTCGGGGCTTCTGCTTCTGCCTTCAGGACAACTGTCTGTGTTTGTTTCTTTCTTTCACAGGAGTCCGCCATATTTGGTGTAGTTCGCCATACTGGCATTCTTTAATTCTAAATGTTGTGTTGAACTTTAGACTGTGGCTTTCGAGTACTCATAAAAACCAGTGTAAATTCTGTATACCAGAAGTCTCAAAGAAAGTAAGTTTATGCCATCTTTGGGGGGATGAATTCTAAAGTCTGGTCCTAAAAACATTTTGCATTTGGTCAGAAACTACACCCTGCAATTGAGTGCTGGTTGTCTCTTACAATCACTGGGAGTAAGCATAGAAAATCACCTGGAAAAGTATGGTATAAATTATAGCAGATTTTTCCACAGTCATAAAGGGACTGGATGCTAATGGAATTGAAGCACGTAAATATTAGTGTTCTGGAGTTGAATTCTTTATATATCCACTACCTGCATTTCAAGATTGTACCATCCATTAAATAAATAGGTTAAAATCACTTTGAATATGGAAGAAAGTTACAATGAAAAGTGATGAATGACAGGATACATGCTTTTGACCTCATACTTTGAAAACACTATAGATTAAAATAAGCAGAAACTAGCTAACTATTTGAGCGCTAAGATCTAGTTGAACTGATACTAATTCTAGCTTTTGACTACAGATGTTAATGTTCAGCAGCCTTAAGATACTGGTGCCTCATGCTGAAACCAGCTGGAAATGAAACCAACTTATAAAAAAAGCTATGCAGAATTCAAAGATGCCAGCTGGGTGTCTGTTCCCACAGCACCTGATAGATTCCCCTGCTGTTTTACCCTTCCCATCCATCCAGGGAAGCAAGCAATAATTGCTTTTCTTTCCACAGTTTGGTTTTGAGGATGTGGTGTTTCCATTCACATGTATAGGTCTCTTGTGTGATCTTCCATGTATGAACTCCATCCTCTTCCATGACACCTGCTGATCTGAGAGGTCTACCAATGGAACAGCAGAAGACAGAAACACCAGAGTTTTATCATTTTTAATCACTTAGACTAGAACCGGAAAGTACCAGCAGTTTTGTTAATTTACAAGGATGGAAGGACCACTGTATCATATGCAGCTGCAGATAGGAATAATGAACCAGTGCTTCAAAATATCTCTTAGCGGAGGTATGAAATGATCCATATCATGCCTGAGACCCGCCTCTACAAACCCAGTGAGCTTTAGTTTTTACATGGGCCTGTTCCTCCCCTTGCCCAAAAATGGCCATGAAGGACAGCATGGAGAGGAGGGAGCATACTGGCAGGTGTGAACAGTCACCAGCATCAACATAGAGATTACCTAGATCAAATAGAAGCACAGCACCTCAAACAGCAGTACCAGGTTGTGCTAGAATAAGTTGGAAAACACTCCTTTTGAAACACGGCAGGAAAGCAGGTAGCCTCTGTGTTGTGATGGGGATGAGTTGAATATGATGTGTTTTCAAGCTCTGTTGATACAACTACTAAAGTATTTTCAATCTATGGTTAGTAGAGTTTACTTTTACTTATTAAACAAGTAATTCTGCATAGAATTCTGTACAGGACCATACAGAAAAACCCTCAGTCAAAGAAGGAATGCAGTAGGGTTGAATGGGATTCTTAGCAAATAGGCCCCAGATGTCCTGCGGAAGTTACGGTGGCCACCAGAAGGGTGTGAACCCCATTGAATAATAATCGACTAACCACATTTGAAGATTTCCTATAAGATGAAACTAGTAGCAGGGTGCCTCCTGGTAGGTCATTATAATGGAGAACACTACACGGGATAAACTCTACAACAGGGGTCTCCAACCATGGCAACTTTAAGCCTGGAGGACTTCAACTGGCTGAGGGAATTCTGAGAGTTGATGTCCGCAGGCTTAAAGTTGCCAAGATTGGAGACCCCTGCTCTACAATATATAAAACTCTCCTCATCTTCAAGAGTGTGTGTGTATTGAAGTCAAAGCACTATATATGGAGGCATGACATAATATAACCCATGAATATCTCTGCTTTAGTGCTTAAGGGAAGTGAACTGTATTTACCATTCTGCTAGTGCTTCTTGATGCTACTGAACCACAACTTCCCACTGACCCCTATCATCCCTGGCAGTCATAGTGGGAATGGGGGTGCTAGGAGTTGTATTTCATCAAGTCCATAGGTTCTTGCCTATGCCAAATAAGAATAATCTTGGTTCACTGAGAATATGGTAACAGAAAATGAGTATTTTCAGTCTAATTTCCTTCTTTGTGGGGGATTGTCTTAAACTTGTAACTATTTTTCTTTAGGATCAGTAAGACACACATCCATATTCCTCTGACATCAATGATTTTTCAATGTGCAGTTTTATTTCAATACACTCTGTGAGCTGGACACAACCCTTACACTGCAGCAAAAAAATGCTTTGTTTTCAGAAAAAAAGGCATCACACTTGAGTAAGGGAAAAATAACCCTAAGCAGCCAGACACAGACATTTGTTTTGCTTTTCTTTGCTCACTCATGTCTGCAGAGTTGTTGCTGACAGATCGGAATTTAGTTGGTATTCTTTCCTTCCCCCCACCCCTCATGTCTTATACACACTTCTACAGGCATTTTTATGTATTCACTGAGGAAGAGAAATTCCAGCTGAAATCCAGATTTCACAATGACCTTGCTTTAAAAAGATCTAGTTTAAAACAAAACAAGGAAGAAAAAGAAAATCACAAGCACCCAAGTCCAGTGGCACTCCCTCCAGCTGCCTTGCAAAATGCCTCCTGAATAACCCTTTTGAAAATGCTCTAGTTGTTTGTTGTAATTAATTTGCTTTTTTTTTTCCAGTCACAAGGGCTAGCTGAAGCAAAAGTTTCCATACCACGAAGCGGCAAACTAATAAGCTCTCCTAAGGAAGCTGAGGTCATGTTTTATCTCCCGCCTGCCTGCCTGAACAAAATAGCAGGTTTGAATTAGCCTGTTTCTGAGCAGGAACAGATGTAGGCCCCTTCTTGGAGCTAGAATTGAGGTCCTGCAAGGTGGAGGGTTAAGCTAGACAAAGAGAAAGATTTCTGGTGTAAAATTGCCTTTTTATTTTTACATTTCACAGCATGAATAACACCTCTTACAACTTCATTTATTCCTGTGGTTGGGATTACGAGTTAATAGTTGATCTTCAACCAGTGGTATTGCTAGAACCAGGCTTTGGGAACAAAGTCCAATCTTTGCAATCTAAAAATGCTCCAAATAACCACCCATAGGCAAGGGAGAGACAGCAGCCAACAGGCCCAGCAGTTATTCCGGGACAAATAGAGGCATGCCAAACCAATGGACTGGGTGCTGCTCACGAGAACATCCTCGTTTCCTGTCTATTTTTAAAGCATTTTCTTGTCAGGTGGCAGCCAGCTGGACACTTTCACAATCACAGATGCTCATTTTATTGTTACTTTAAAATATATATTATGTTGCAACAAAATAGTGCTTATCCCTAGATGACAAACCCATTTCTAATTTCAGTCCAACGTTTGAAAGTTCCTAGCTGCAGTTCTGTTCATGAAGTGGAATGTTGAATGATCAGACTGGCAGAGCCAGTTATTAGATGCTGAGCTACAGAGAGATGCCAAAGTATGTGGGCACATTCTGGAGGAGAAAGCTTTAGGTGTTGTATGCTTTATGTGTTGCACACTTTGTCCTTCATCCTCTATTAGCAAAAAAAAAATAAAACCCTAGCTAAAAAGCCAAAAAGATTAGGGAATTGGAGCTGGAATGAAAAACTCTGGGAATGAGACTTCCTAGTTTAGATCAAAGGTAGTAAGATATATGAGATGATGCATATGAAAAATATAACAGAGCGGTCCATGGCCTATTAGAAAATGTGCTGCACTACTGGAGGTGAGTGACAGGTGAGCAAGCAAAACCAGAATCACACACACACACACACACACACACACACACACACCCCAGTCCATGGAAAAAATGTCTTCTACAAAACTGGTCCCTGTGCTCTCCTATAGGATTCCATTTTGAGTCCTTTAGTGTTTGAGATCTCTATAAATGCAAATGGAATGGGATCCTAGAAATTCTCAAGAGCATGGTTCAGACGTTCAACTGTTTCTCATACACATTTCTCATATACATTCATTAAAGTTTAATCGGTGACTCAAAGTACATTTTGGTGAACTGAACTGAGATACCAGATATACAACAAATCACTCCCAATTAAATAAATTCTTATTGATATACATAAAGAACACCGAATCAGAGCATTAACTAACTTATTTGAGGAATATACCATAAAAATTACAACAAATTCTATCTTGATTGTGGCAGAAATAATACTACAGTTCAAATCAGAAAATGATGTGATTGTATGACCTCTGTAGATGCCATACAATAAACAAATAAACCAGAAAATATCAGGTGGTCTCCCTAGTAAGCATTGTCTGTGCTCATTTATTATCTTAGACTGCCTGTTGCTTTTATATGCCTGAAATTATCCAGAATGGACTGTTGAAAGAAATATCCTTCTGGGTTCAGTTCCAAGTGGGGAAAAAGACTCTTGAAACATGAAGGCTGTTTGGAAAGATGGTTTAATGGTGGATAGGATCATATGCCTTGGAGCTCCTGGGGGGAGATGCTGAAAGTCCCTTGATTTTATACCTTCTCTTGGGCTTTGAATCTGCCCACTGTACCTGTGGAAAGAAATATATCCTGATTGGTTGCTGTCATAAGTCATAGCTAGCATTGTAGTTTGTTTGCGTGCTAAGTTTGCTTGAAACCTGGTGGGTGATGAAACGAAGGGCAATTAAATGGGTCTGCCTGAAGGAGATAGATCTTTGTTATGTAGAATAGGCTGAGCCAGGCCTTAATGGCCCATTAACAAAGGTGGCGGGCTGAGTTTAGCAAGTTTAGCAAAGGTGGGAGACTTTCAAATGGATCTTTGGGGTAGTGGGTTTAATTCTCTGTCAAGGTATCCAATTAACTTTGGGAGATAGTAAGAGGAATGTGGGGCAAAGTGTGAATGAGAGAACTTTACAAATGCTCCTTACAATCCCCCTCTGCATGTATTACCTGTCAATCAGGCTACTTTGAACCCACTGAGTAAAGTACTTGACTGAAAGATTGCTAAAAGATAAAAAGGAGGGTATGACACAAAAGAGGAGATAATGGTAGCAAGTGATCTCTAATGCTCATTGCTATATAAGAGTCATCTTTTTCTCTCGATCAGTACCTAAATCAAAACTGAACCTGTCAGTAATTCTTAGAGCATCAATGTTAACTGAGAAGCTCCCATTTTTAAATATATATATATTTGATCAAGTTGTTCTTAAAAATGTATTTGTTTATTATTAACTGAGGGCATGCAATCCTGCATGACCTCTCACAACATCAATATAAACTGGAGGTGAAGTACCTTAGAGATGTACAAGCCTTTTATATACAAATATGAGCTCCTCGCTTTTCTCTTACAGGATGAAGGTTGAGGAGCCCTCCCACCTGGATTTCAAAATTTGAGTGCTGCCTCATGGATGTAAAATCCTAAAAGAACCAGTGGGAATGTAAAAACTTAAAATTAAAATCCACCCTAGTAGCAAGTAGAAACCAAACAGAGAGTGGGAGTTAGTCTATTTTTGATAAAGTTGCATTCTCTATGAAAGAGTGCATCCTCATACTCCTTAAAGCTCCTTGAAAATCCAGAAGCTCCTTGACCTTCTTTGACTTGGATGATATTCTGATATCTACTATGTAATCATTCCTATGGCAACAATTCAACAGTGGGAACAGTTACTTGTAACTTACTTATATCATAGCAAGATCACTACAGAACGTTCTTAATGAGGCTATCTTTTAAGAGGGTACAGTAGCAATAGCAACATCACTTAGATTTATATACTGCTTTGCATTGCTTTACAGCCCTCTCTAAGGAGTTAACAGTGTCAGCATATTGCCCCCAACAAGCTGGGTCCTCATTTTACCGACCTCGGAAGGTTGAAAAGCTGAGTCAACCTTGAGCCGGTGAGACTCGAACTGCCAGCAACCGGCAGCCAGCTGAAGTAGCCTGCAGTACTGCATTCTAATGTCTGTGTCACAGTAGCTTCATTTGCTACAAAATCCATCAGATCATTATATTGAAAGATTTGCAGAGCTTAACAGTTTTCAGACTGCAACTCTGAGCACTAGGATCAGTGTAAAGTGCTCTCAGTTGCCAACTACATGGGAGATACTGTAGATTCCTTCTGTGCTTCTCCCAGGCTAGAGATACTTGACACAATTGGGACAGGAATTTCCAACATTAACCAAGCCAGTCATTAAGTGAATCTTCACATGACCATGCTTGATTTTACAATCTTTTGTTGCATTTGTAACAAATCATATTGTTATTAAGCAAATCTAACTTCCCCCATTGACTTTGCTTGCCAGGAAGCAAGCTGGGAAAGTCACAAATGATTACCACAGACCCTAGGATATGGCAACTGTTGTAAATGCATGCTTCTGGGTCCAATTCAATAGGTGGATTACCACCTATAAAGTCTGTCATAGCATGAGTCCAGGTTATGTGAGGACCTGCCTTGTCCCAGTGGCAGAAGAGGCATGCTGTGGACTCTATCGGTCAATAAATTTTGACTGGTTGGATCTAAGAGAAGCATCTTTTTTGCCATGATGTCTACTATCTGGAACATATTACCCCCCAGGTGAGATCTGCACCCTGCCTTCTGGCCTTCTAAAGGGGCTTGAAGGGATTTGCCAGTTGGCCTGGGGTCCAATGGGGGATGGCAATTTGGAGATGGTAAATGGATTAGTCAGACCCAACTTCCTCTCTATGTGCACTTTGTTCCCTTCCTTTCCATCTTGATTAATTGAACTGTATTGGAATTTTAAATGTATGGTCCTTATTGTTTTAATATATGTTGTTTTAATTGTAGGACTGCAAGAAATCTAGAGTCACCTCAGTGAGATGAGTGGCATAGAAGTTTAATAATAAAATAAATAAAGACAAGCTGAAAGCAACCATAGTCATAAATGGAAGGCCAAGTCTTAACCCACTGTTTTCAATGCTGTTGTAACTTCAAACAGTTGCAAATAGCTGTTAGTCAAGGACTATGTGTATATATAAGCATTCCCTCAGAAGAAACACTTAAATTGTAGATTTTCAACTTTCAGTCATGAACTAAATTAATATTTTAGATGTGGTTACAAATTAGCTTATAACTGTGGTAGGTTGTTTTTGTTTCTATTATTTTGCACAGCTTCATTTGTGTGAGCAACGGGTGCGTGTGCCTAACACTCACACGAGTGGAGCTGCAAGTGCCAGTGCCTGCTACTGGCATGATTTGTTGAATAGAGCTAGAAGGGACCTTGGAGGTCTTCTAATCCAGCTCCCCATTCAAGCAGGAGAACCTATAGTATTTCAGATAAGTAGCTGCCTAGTCTCTTAAAAATCTCCAGTGATGGAGCACCTACGATTCCTGAAGGCAAGCTATTCCACTGGTTAATTGTCCTCACAGTTAGGTTTCTCCTTAATTCCAGGTTGCTTCTCTCTTTCCTTGGTTTCCAACCATTGTTTCTTGGTCCTGCCCTCTGGTGCTTTGAAGAATAATTTGACCCCTTCTTTGTGGCAGCCCCTCAAATACTGGAATACATGCTGTTTGGGCTGCAAATAGGCAATGGCCTGGTAGTGGGCAACAGTCCACAGGTTGGGAACCCCTGCACTAAATGCTCTGTAAATGCCATACTTAGCGCAAAACTATCTAAAGCAAAATTGTCAAACTCAAGGCCTTCAGGCTGGATTTGGCCCACAGGGTGTTTAGATCTGGCCCATGTGGCCACCCTGGAAACAGCGAAAGATTGGCCCATGGTGCCTTTCCCAACAAAAATGGATCTTGCGAGGGCCATGCGGGGCCCTACCAAGCTCCATTTTCTCTGGCAGAAGGTTGCAGGAGGCCATTGCAGCCAAAAACAGAGCTCGGGAGTCCATTTTCATTGGTAGAATGCTCGGGCCACCACAGGCACCCCCTGACAGGAATGATGTCAAGCTGGCCACACCTACTCTGGCCATGCCCACCCTAGCCTCCAAGGTCAAACACAACCCTGATGTGGCCCTCAATGAAATAGAGTTTGACACCCCAGATCTAAGGTAAGCACAGATACAGTCAGATTTTGGTTTGGATGCAAAGGATGACATAGTCTTCCACTTTGTTGCTGCAGTTCCTTTTGCCTATTCCATCATAATTTTGGTGCTCTTTCATGATAATTTTAGTTGTTGTGGAGTAGTAATAATCAAGACAGAAGTCTGCTAGGGATGCATTCCTTGTGAAAGGCAGGATATAAATAGGATAAATAAACAAATGAACAAACACAGGTTGGTGTTAAAACCAGGAGGGTAGATGATTTAGCACAAAAAGTTCCTGGCATCTTCCTAAGATCCTCCAGCAAAATGTATTAATGATAGGTTGATCTTTCTAATAACTCTCCTTCCTCTTTTCCCTGCTCCCTTCAGCCACTACTGATATCCTTAGATCTTTCTCAATTCTTGTTTCCATTTCAGAACAGACTTCTTTCATTCCATATGAGGAATTACTGGATTATTGGAAGTAGTGCTATTTTTACAGACGTCTGCTTTTTATTTTGCTTTGATGCTGCTGTGACGTTGTGTTATATTGTTTGAAGTTAAATAGTGTGCTACTCAGAGTTGTAAAGGAGCTGGGCAGAATATAAATCTATTAAATAAATAAATGTTCATATCTGTAATGGATATAAAATCCATTCCTAGCTCTACCCCCAACAACACCTCTTGGCGGCAGCACTGGACAGTGCTGCACATCTGTAAAACGTGTAGGGGGAGATGTAGTTCACCCCATATATAAGGGACTTGCATGCTCCTCCCAAGCACACTTACACTGATCCCCACCTGAACTATCTCTTTGAGGCATCCTTCCCTTTTTCCTAATAAATCTTTGTTATTCATAACCCTGTGTTATGTAGCTGATTCCAAGATCCCAACCTCTAACCCGGACAATATCAAATACATACATTTTGGTTTCAATTTGAATCACCTGAAACTAATTGCCCCCTGTACCAATGATTCCCAAATGAATCATTGTACACATACCCAGGCTACACCTATATTCCCCTGTTGATTCTTAATGGCATTAAAGATATAGGCTGGTTTTTACCAATTCTCCCTTTGTCTTTCTAGAATTGCATGGGAAAAACAAGATTGAATTTCATCTATTCCAGACTCTCAGTATGGGGTCAAGTTATCACATACTTTTTTGGAGGGAGTCTAAAATTAGGGATTTATGACAGTTGTTCCCACCCTGATTTAAAGCACTGATAATCCATAAACTAAACATCTAGAAACCCCTTAAAAATAGGGATCTGAATAAAATGTATAGGATGCTTTAAAGTCCCTTGACAAAACAGATGGTGCATCTAGCTTTAGAGAATTTCTCTGAAAGTTTTGTAATGAGGAGCTGAAGTTCATTAGTCAGTAACAAGAAAAACCTGCTATAAGAGTGCTTTTATTTCAATTCTTATTTTGGTTATACAACAAACTTGTTGTTTGTTATGTTAAACACAGGTTTTCATCAGTGATAATCAGTTCATTTGCAAAACCATAAACACAGATTGTTACTAAGCTTTGTTACTTAGAGCAATAGATGGTTCTACTATGCAGATTGTAAGAGTGTGTGCGTGTGTATATGTTTGTGTGTGTGTGTGTTTGTGTGTGTGTGTGAGAGAGAGAGAGAGAGAGAGAGAAAGAGAGAGAGAATGAGAATGCACCCTTTGAAGTCACATTTTTATTGGTGACTGCCTGGCTTAGTTCCTGCAATTTTCTTGGCAATGGTTTTTGTTGTAGTAGTAGTTTTTGGGAAGTGGTTTGCCATTACCTCTTTTCTAGGACTGCGAAAAAGTGACTGGTCCCAGGTCACCCAGCTAGCTTCCTAAGGCAAGACTAGAATTCATAGTCTCCTGGTTTATAATGTAGTATCTTGACCATTACACTAAATTGGCTCTCTGGTTCTACAGCACACTGACTCATACCTGTCAAGTATCCCAGTTTGCCCAGGAAAGTCCCGAATTTTACCTCTCTTTCCCGCCCCCGTCCGGGAAAAATAATTTCTAGTAAATCTCCCAGGAAAAAAAGTCAGTACTAACTACGTAACTAGCCCTACCCCCGCCCTGCTCCCTCGTGGGTGCCATTTCATTTTATTTAAACTTCGAGCACGGAGCTGAGGCTGAGCACGCAGCTGCCTGGCTACGAGGTAGGCTCGAAGCAATTTGAGAGAGAGAGAGAGAGAGAAGAAAGTATTTCTCATCTCCCACTCCCTCTCTCATATCTCTCTATCCTGTGCGTGTGTGTGTGTGTGTGTGTGTTGAACCATTTCCAAAAACAGGCAAGGGCTGGGATTTTGCTTTTTTATTTTTTGCTGATATTCTTTCTTCTTCTTTTTTCTTTACAAAACAAAACAAAACAAAACAAATTATTTTAAAGGCGGAGCAGTGCAACGGGGGGTCGGAGCAGAGGCAAGGAGCCACAAGCCCTGCACCCCTTCTTTTTTAGGTGGAGGCGCGCGGAGCCAAGCCAGGAGCTGACAAACAAACCCCACTCTGCCCGAGGAAGGAAAGAGAGCCTGGATGGGGGGGCGGTGGGAGAAACGGGGAAGCAGCGGCCGAAATTGAAAGGCAGGGATTTCTGCGGCCAAAATGCTGAGCGGAGCAGCTTCTCTTCTGTGTCGAGCGTTCTGCTCTCCCTGCGAGGGGCGGGGAAGGAGGTCGCAGCGTCGCTCCGGCTGGGCCAGCCATGTTCCCAGGGTCCAGCAGGCATCAATGG
Organism: Boaedon fuliginosus; assembly: GCA_027560395.1. NCBI lineage: Eukaryota > Metazoa > Chordata > Lepidosauria > Squamata > Lamprophiidae > Boaedon > Boaedon fuliginosus. The sequence goes on from JANHGC010007742.1 coordinate 56,336, forward strand.
AATCCTGCCTCCTTCCCCCCCCTCACAGGTGGTGGGAGTCAGTATCTTGTCCAACGGCCGGATGGATGTTACCAAAACATCATGCTACCTGTGGATTGGCTGAGTTCCCTGAAGATGTCATGGGGATGGATTTATACACTTTTAACTATTATTGTTTTGCGAGTTTTTATTCAGAATTTGCTTTGATTTCTTGCATGTCACTTGTGTCCAATAAACGTTTTCCTAGATGAAGATTTGCACTTCATTAGTTCTTTCATCTCTTGGATTATAAGTGAGGCAAGACCTGGCTGCCTTCCCACCAAATTTGGACTTGATGCCAAAAAGCCAGAAGAAGGCCAAGTCCAAAGATGGCCACCAGGCATCTTCTGCTCCCAAAATGGAGATGCCCTGGGGCACCTTAGTGGATAGGGACCAGCAAGCTACTTAAACTGCTGTAACCCATCACCAGTCCCAGCAGTCTCAAATGCCAGCCATGGCAGCCACGGAACCAAGGCAGCCCGGAAGGCAAATCTAGCACCTGAAGTCGAGGCCCAGCCCAAGGGTCCTCAGGCCTCCCGCAAGAAACTGCAATGAAAAGTAAGTGGCGAACACCCTCCAGAGGCCACTGGAAGGCAACAACAAGCACTGGACTGCCCCACCTTCGAGCAGGCAATCCAGGCCACCCTGGAAGGGATCCTGGTGTCCTTCAAAGCCTCACAGCAGCTGAAAGTCACAGTGACCATCCCAAGGGCTCTTGAGAGGACTTACCAGCCTCTGGCGACTGGATCCAATGAAGAGTCTCAGTCCTTGACTTATGACTCAGACACCAAAGCCGAGGACCCGCTTCTTGACTTACCGGCGATGGCTGCAGCTTCTGCAGAAGGTGAGTCCACTCACGAGGGTCCTTCTTCAGCCTCACCCAGGCAGGGGAGAAGACCCACAGCCCAGGAAGCAAGTCCCAGGCATGGGGAGGCCCCTTCATCAGGAGCTCTCCAGGAGAGGTGTTGCCTCTCCAAAAGCCAGGAACAACTGAGCTTGGTGCATGCTCATTCGGTTGGACATGTGCTGTTTCAGATAGTTTAATAGTCAACCACTGCAGATAAACTTACAGGCCTTCATTGGGAACTAGTATATTTAACAAATTTTAATTTAATTTAATTTAATTTAATTATTTTTTAAGTAATTTAGTGAATTAGTATAAGTGGTTGTATGATTGGGGGGCGGGCTTCCTCTCACCAGCAGGATATGATGGGAGAGGGTGGAATGGGATGGAGGGTCCCTGTAAGGGACGAGGGTCGGCCAATTCCAGTGATGTCTGGGAGAGGCAGGTATGGCGGGAGCCGTGGGGTAAAACATCATCGGGGAATGGGGACTCGCCAATTGTTGGCGGTACCATGTTCTGATCCCTCTGGCTCATCTCAGGGGCCAGTTGGTTTGGGAATTCAGGGCCCTGGACTCCGGCTGTTACTTTTGAATGCCAGGTCGGTTGTTAATAAAGCTCCTCTGATCCAGGAACTAATCCTGGAGAAGAAGGCCGATCTGGCGTGCATTACTGAGACCTGGTTGGGGCTGGAGGGGGGTGTTCTCCTCACAGAAATGTGCCCCACTGGTTCTCAGGTCTTGCACCAGCCGCGACTCCAGGGCAGGGGTGGTGCGGTGGCTATAATAACATGTCAGGATCTCCATCCATGGGTTGGTGCGGCTCCAGAGATAGACAGGTGTGAGTCTCTCCTTCTGAAGCTGGACTCAGGGGTTCAGTTGAGTCTGTTGCTAGCATACCTGCCTCCTAGCTGCGTTGCATCAGCTCTGTGCTGCTTGAGGCAGTTGCCGGGTTGGCAGTTGAGTTCCCCAGGCTGATGGTGCTTGGGGACTTCAACCTGCCATCCCTGGGCGAGTCCTCGGGTACAGCACAGGAGTTCATGGCCTCCATGGCAACCATGGACCTGACCCAAGTAATTCAGGGTCCGACTCATGGGGACACACACACGCTCAATCTAGCTTTTATCTCGGAGCACTGGCGCCATGATCTGGTATTGAGGGATATAGTTGTAGAATCATTGCCATGGTCAGATCACTCCCTGATTCAATTGGATTTCCTGACGCCTGCCCCACCCCGCAGGGAGCCAGGACCGACTAGGTGGTTCCGCCCCAGGCGCCTAATGGACCCTATTGGGTTTCAGAGGGAGCTTGGGGACCTTCCTGATTCCCTTACCCACTACTTGGCTGAGTCCCTGGTGGCTGCGTGGAATAATGTGGCCACTGGGGCCCTGGATTGGGTTGTGCTTTTGCGACCTCTCACTGTTTGCAGATCCTGGAAGTCTCCTTGGTTCACTGAGGAGCTCCGTGGGATGAAGTGGCAGAGTAGACGTCTAGAGCGCTACTGGGAAATCCGAATCTGCCCGAACACTATTAGGAGCTCATATTGAGACCTATTTAGTGGCGATAAAAGCGGCAAAGCG
>JANHGC010007745.1:23631-33881 GCA_027560395.1 Boaedon fuliginosus
GAGCAGCATAGTTAGAACACTTTGCCGCTTTTATCACCACTAAATATGAGCCCTTAATAGTGTTCGGTCAGATTCAGCTTTTCCCTTCTCAAGCAGCGCTCTACACGTCTCCTCCGACGTTTCATCCTCCTGAGCTCCTGAGTAAACCAAGGAGACTTCCGAGGTCTGCGAACAGTGAGAGGTTGCAAAAGAGCAACCCGATCTAGGGCCCCGGCGGCGGCATTATTCCACGCAGCTACCAGGGACTCAGCTGAGTTGTGGTTCAGGGAATCAGGAATCTCCACAAGCTCCCTCTGAAACCCAGTTGGGTCCATTAGGCGCCTGGGGCGGAACCACCTAATGTATTTGTTTCCTTCACTCTGATTTTGTTTGTCTTGTTCTTTTAAATATTGCTGGTTATTGACATTGCTGGTTATTGATATGATAGATGATTGATTCATTCATTGATTGGACATAATAAGCAAATGTTATTTTTACCTATGACAAGATGGAATGTTTTTCCTTTTAACAAATGGCAATCTGCCATTTACATGTAATTAAAGGAAGGGTTTATAGGCCTTCAGAAGAAACACACTTTCTGAAAATTAAGTGTTGTCTCCACTCTTCTATGTAGAATAATATACACAATTGTCAAGTCCCTGTGCTTGGTTTAAAACGCTAGAAAACACACACACACAAACATTTTGTTGTTATTGCGAAGTCGTGTCTGACCCATCGTGACCCCATTGACAACGTTCCTCCAGGCTTTCCTGTCCTCTACCATTGCCCGGAGTCCATTTAACCTCTCACTAACTGCTTCAGTGACTCCATCCAGCCACCTTATTCTCTGTCGTCCCGTTCTTGTTTTGCCCTCAATCGCTCCCAGCATTAGGCTCTTCTCCAGTGAGTCCTTCCTTCTCATGAGGTGGCTACCCCTAAAAAGAATAATTTCAGGTGGCGCCTTGGTGAGAATGCAGTACTGCAGGCTACTTCTGCTGCCTGCAATTTGGCAGTTCATATCTCACCAGGCTCAAGGTTGACTCAGCCTTCCATGTTTCCAAGGTGGATAAAATGAGGACCCAAATTGTTGGGGCAAGAGGCAGACTCTATAAACCGCTTAGAGAGGGCTGTAAAGCACTGTGAAGCTATAGACTATAAGTCTAAGTGCTCTTGCTCTTGCTATTTTTCCTTTCAATGCAGCAGCACCTCTTTACTTTAACTAAATTTTCTGTTATGTGTTTCTTATCTGCACTAGCTTCCATACAGAATAACAGAATTGAAACGGACCTCGAAGGTCTTCTAGTCCAAAAACCTGCTCAAAGAGGACACCTGATACCATTTGAGACAAATGGCTATCCAGGCTCTATTTTACTGGCAAAAGTTTGCATAAAATCCTATCTCAGATATCAGGAATATCTTTTCGCACCTTGCTCCCCATCAACCAACCCATTATGTCTTATAACTGTAGTTTTAAAAAAAGCATCATAGAGGAATCTAGCCATTGTGTACTTTAGCAATTCCTCAAAACTTGATTGTCATAAATAAGCAGGACTTGATATTGGAGGGATTTTTTAAAATAAAAAGATGTGTCTCACTGTTTGTCTCTCTCTCTCCAATCACAAAAAGTTTTCAGAATGCTAACAGTTAAAAACATTATCTTTCAGTGCTCCCCAAAGCCCAGGCCGCAGCTCACTACTGGGTCACAGACCGTTCAGAACTGGGCTGCAAAAGCAGCAGGCGAGTGCATGCGCGTACAGATCCATTTATACAATCAGCAGGTGCACGTGCCCACACGCAAATGGAGCTGCACGCATGCCAACCACTCATTTGAATGGAGTTGCATGCGCACCCTCACCTGCTTCTTACATAACCGTTCCCGCCCCACACCCCATTCCCCATCAGTCCACAAAGCTGGAAAGGTTGGAGACCACGGATCTCTCTGAACCACATTAACAAAAGAAGGTGTTAAAAATATCTTTCAGTTCAAAGCATGAATAGAAACAAGTATGTCTGTATATACATGTACAGTATTGCATACATATACATAACCAAGAACTAATAAGATAGAGCATAATAGCAGCAGATGAAAGATTTATACAAATAAAAAGATTTCTACCTGGCATTGAAAAGATAACAAAGATAATGTCAGAGAAGTGTCTCAGAGCACTCCAGCAACAGTGTGTGCTTGCTATCTTCCAAATAGCTATAGATCTTCCTTGGTCTTATGCAGAACATAGGAGAATTTCAAAAGGAAACAGGTTTTCTTTCTCTACAAAGCAGACCCAAAATAGCTTACATCAAAATCAAACCCACATAGAATGAGCATGAAATGCAATGAAAGTAGGGCTCGATAAAACAATGGAGGAATGTTAAGCATGTGGAACAATATTATGCATTAAATTTAATTGTGGAAGATTCAGAATGATACTTTCTACTGAGCCAGTCTGCTTTGACTGTTCTCTGCATTGTGGAAATTAAATTGTCAAATTTGTATACTGCTATTATACAAGGACTCACAATACCTAACAACTATCAACCTCAGTACTTAAATAATAAAATAAAGAGTTGATAATAGTTGTCCAAATTACAATACAAAGCCGCAAGATAAAACTGTACTGAATTAGCTAACTTTTTGACATCTTTGCGTTGAAAGAAATATCCAAGTCCAGTTCCAAGCTGGGAATAAAATGGAGACTGATTGGAAAAAAATATTCTGTTTATTGGTTTACAGAACCAACACACACAGTGTGCAATTCTGGGACAGCTGACAAAATGGAGTTGAGAGAATGGTGGGTTTTTATACCATTTTTATTTCTATGGGTCATCTAGGGGTCATGCCTGGCTCTATAGACAAAAGCAGAAATGCAAATCCTAGCTTTTTGTCTGAGCTAATCTTGTCTTGCCTAATTGCTTATCTGAAGTTTGTGCCTGACCCAATCTCTCTGAATGGATTACCAAATTTGCATTTCTAAAAGCTGGCCTCTTCAGTTTCTGCTTGGGGTAGGGGGACCGGTACTGGTTTCTGCTTTCCTTAAGATTTTTTCCCATTTCTCCTTTAGTGGAAATATTTTATCCTACCTTTTTAATATTCCCCAAAAATTTTCATTCTCTGGGAGGGTGGGTGGATGCTGACTTTCGACAATTGTTTGAAAGAAAGAAAGGACATAAGTGAGTATGCCCGAAAGCGAAGATTGCACATACAGATTTTTCCTTAGACTGAGAACATTTTTACACAGCTCAATGATTTTTTTTACATTTGTTTTTTACTGCTATGTTTGAATGTTTGGGGTTGGAACCCCAGCAGTTGTGGATGAATTAGAACGAGACATATGGACAAAATCTGTATAACCGTTGCACTGTGTGTGATCCTGGGCATGTATCTTCAAACTATGAAGGGGGTGGGGGTTGGGACATATGTTTCCCTACTTCTTTCCTTTCAAGATGTGTGAACGGAGAGAGATTGGGGTGCGGTGGCGGTTCCAATTCTGCCTAAACTACAGCTTTCTTTGACACAGGCTTCGGGAGCATGCGTTTCCAGGCAATCAGAAACATCTTACTCATCCCTTTCTCCTATTGTTATCCTGCCAATCTAACTTCTGTTCCCTGGAAAGGAGGATGGACCAGCTGCTAATATAGGCCCCATGCTGGTTCAGTGAGGAAAAACACCTTCAATTAAAGCTGCTTTGCCTCATACAGCACTGAAGGATAACCCCTCACTGCAGAAAATGCAAGGGTTTTGGCTGGTTCAAAAAAGTATGCTTCAAGGAGAGATTATTTGACTGGGGGAAAAATGGAAAAGAAACAAATGTAAAAGAATCCATCATCACAATCCCTTGGCTTCCAGATATAGGGACTGACATAAAGGCATATGAGAGGTATTTGTCAGGCGAGCCAAGAGTTTCCTGAAAGATATTTATGTCTGAGTAAACAATGATAGAAAGATTGTGACCAAATGGAAAGACATTAAGTTAAATAGCATTATTATTGACTGGTGCTATTTATTTGGGGAGCTTCTGATTAGATTTAATTCCCAGCTAATTACTAAAAAGCAATGCTTCAACAGCAGTACCAAACTAGGCTTGTTTGTTCTAGATTATATCAGTCTGCAAGTGAGGAAGTACATGATTAAATATTCTCTCTCTCCCCCCCCTCCCTTTCTCACTCTGGAAATCAGGAGGAAAACACCTAATCTAATCTCCATCTTTATTTTCCTTACTCTAAAGAATAATATACATAACCCATCATTTGGTAGATGCCTGATTTGGTCTGCAGTGGCACAAATTGCTGGCATGAGCAGCTAGAGCAAAAGACAAACATGGAGGATTATGAAAGCAGCTGATAATGAATGCAGGCAGCCAGCTTTCCTCCTCTGGGTTGTATGTGCGATTAGCTTGTTACTTCATAATTTTGCCATTTAAGTAGTCAGTTGGGGCCAGTCACAAAAACCCAAGATGACCAGTGTCCAGAAAAGCATGAGCTTCTCATGCTTCAAGGTTTGCTCTTAATGAATGTATGCTTATACAGATCATAATATTTGTGATTGGACGCTGCTCAAGTTTACCCGAACACTCATTCAAAATTAATTTTGAAATGGCGTCCCATTTCACAGGTTTCATAATTTGTAGAAGGGGTTTAAAAGGTTGATTTCTTATTTAGCTGTTTCTCCTTATGCCTCTTTATATTGCCACTAATTATCCAATGGATATACTTCGCCGCAGGAATGATGAAGATGATGGGCCGAGAGCCCCATCTGCTCCTCACCCTTACCCCTATCTCTCATCTGATGCCTTTCCAACTCCTGGAGGTATGTGACAGTTTACTATTTTACCACCTTGTTTTGTAACACATAGTTGTCATGGAAACTGTAGGATTGAGGCAACTGTTGCTCCCTGATCCCAACTCAAATGAGTTTTGTTTAAACTCATGAAACTCTTTTTGAGTAGAGCTTAAATGGCCGGGAGGGAAACTACAGAGCAATGAATTTGGAATGATTTATCATACAATCATTGTTCCAATTAGTAAGATGACAAGCAGACACAAATTTGTTAACCCTCATTTTTTGATTTCTTGCACTGTTGACTATTGGAAAACAAAATTTTTCCTTGTCACCGAAAACTGCCTTCCAACCCAATTGGTAAAGAGCAGTCTACTTGATCTATTTAGAAAAGACCAATGAAGGAACTGATTACATGCCAAATCCAAATAGGCGTACAAATAAACTTAGATGGAGGTGGGTTGTTTCTATGGAAATAAATATCAACGCATACACACTGTAACTTTTGGAATGAGACACCAGTGTTATCTCATTGCATAAACCCAAGTTCTGAATTCAAACATTAGTTGTTTATATTATGCCGCCTCAAGTTCCCCTCGGGTGAAGAGAGGCGGGGTATAAATTCAATAAATTATTATTATTATTATTATTATTATTATTATTATATGTTATGCTATTATATTCTAAATAGCAAATAGTGTACATGAAAGGTGGTTTCATGCCTATATTTGCCATCAGCTATATAGTTATCAGATATATAATGTGCTAGCTTTTTCCAGTAACATCTCATTCGCAGCAATTAAGAACAAAAAGCAAAAGAGCTCAGAGCTGAAGCCAGCTCTAGATTAAAGTATGTGCCAACCCATTGGCTATATACCATTCTTTAATTTGAATCCCTTCCATGTAAAAATGTACTCCATGAAATTGAGATTCCAACTTTTGTTTCTCATCTGACAGTAGTCTGTGTTATACCTATAAGGAAATGGGTTGTGTCTAATGGGAATGCCCTTTATAATGTGCAATGTGAGGTTATCTCTAAGCATTATTCACCAAACATTCATACATATACCGCAAAGACATGTCTCCTTTTTCTTTTTGGAAATATAGGGACAATACAAACTGCCTTAATGGATTCCAGCAATCATGTCTTGATGATCTAGTTCTAGTTTTTATCACACGACTTCTTTATATCTTGGATTTGTAGCGGATTTCCAAAGCTTCTGGTTAATAGCAATAGCACAGACTTCTATACCACTTTACAGTGCTTTACAGCCCTCTTTAAGCGGTCTATAGAATCGCATATTGCCCCCAACAATCTGGGTCTTCATTTTAATGCAAGAAAATAGCAATATTGAATGAAAGGATTGTACTAAATCACCTTTAGGCAGTCTGTGATCCTTGGGTTATAATGCAATATAGAGTATTTCTTAAAATGTGATACCACAACTGTGCAGTAATTGATAATTCAAGACTATTTGGCAAAGGTTCTAATAACAATTTCCCCTTAAGTCATCTCCGAAGGATAAAATCTATGCAAGAATTCTAGAGTATTTACTTTGGCTGCACTGTGTTAAGTTCTTTCATGGACTTCTCAAAGTATTTTTGAAAATTGATGCCAATAGCTGTTATACCCCCTACCTCATATCATAATGGTCTGACTCTGACATCTGTTATGGGGCATATAATATTACAATATATAATATGTATTGATCTGGACACTTTCTCTCCAGCTTTAAGGATATTTTTAAGATGTGGGTTATAGCTCTCAAATGCAATTATAAAATGAAAATGAAATGTTATCATTTTATTTGATATCTAGAAGCCATATCTTCAGAAAGCTTACATTTAGCAAAAGAGCCTAGGTCCTTAATACAGTATTTCTCTAAGTAATATTAACAAAAGCAGACTTCTTTTATTTCATTCCTAATGAAGCAGCTATGCAAATTCTTAAACAAATCTATATAGTTCCTATGAGCATCCTAAACACCACTGTTTTCAGTCACTGGGAATTTATTTCTCCCAGAAATGAAAATACAAGTACATCAGTACTTTGCTTGTTGTTTGTTCATCTGGTACTGTACAACAATTCATTCTATGGTCAAAAGAAAATAATTGTGGCTAAATTGAATTTATCTTAGCAACAGTCTTTTATACTTGTGATTGATACTGTGCTCTTGTTCACTGGATATATTGTTAGTATATGTACCACCTCCTTTTCAGTTCTGATACTTAGCATCACAGAAGCTTGTGCATGGAATTGTAGGTAACTTTTTTCAGTCTCTACAAGGATCATATGATTGATCCTAATATTTTCTCGTTGAAGGCAATATCATGCTAATTGAAATGTTAATGAATATGCACAGTTATGATTCAAGGAGAACTAAGCTGAAAGAGATATTTAGGGAGTTTTAATGTAGTCTTTGTTAGGTCACAATGACAAAACCATCTTCTTTGCTGCTAGTACCATAATGGCAATGGTTATAATCTTGAGACGCAGCCATCTTGTAGAAAGATGTGGATTTTTGGCATCACTCCATGGCTTCTGATGCTGGCTATGAAAGTTACGGAAGGAAGGAGATGGCTTCATTGTCTTGTTGCTAAGATCCATTCATGAGTAGGGAGAAAAATTAAGAATTAGCAAGGTAAAGTCTCACAATCTAAGAACAGTAAATGAGATACACAATAGGGGAACTAATTCTCTCTCCTTTCTTTCTCTACTTCACCCTTGTTGCTGGAAATAAATATGCTGTTTCTTGCTTTTGTTTTTTGTTTTTTTTACAGAAATTGGACTGTGGAATACATTATGGGTGGCTAAAGACCATCCTTTCCTTGGAGGGATTTATGGAGATGCTAGACCACTATGCATTAAGTATGATAGTGGTACTCTTTAATGTTGACCTGCACTGAATAGGAAAGTGGAGTTCTGCTCAGTTCGAGGAGATTTTTTTTTAAATTAGGACTTACATCATGGTGATAAGGCAGCAAAATTACAGTATTTCTTTGCCTTTATTTTGTCTGCCAGTAGCCACTTGCCACTCCTGTTTAACGTGACCCAGTCATAACTGGGAGGGGGAAAAGGGTTACAGAACTTTCTGTTGGCCACTGGAAGGAATGTTCTTGCTATTTGGCAGATAAAGTTGCTTAGATCAAGTCAGACTCTGATTGAACAGGTCGAGATTAGGTGCCCAAGACACAGCCCTGTGAGGTAATCTGGAACTAGTTTGATTTTGTGACTCCTGAGGGACCGGACAAGATTCTCCAGTCTGTGAATTTGGCTACCTATTTGTAAAATACAGGCCCATCCAGGATGTTAAGATTACCTGGCTGACAATCTACAGTTGGTTCTGTGTGAGGTCTCTTTTTTGTGGGAGGGAGTGAAGAATAAAGATGAAGTTTGCCCTCAGCTTTGAAGAAGATCATAGTCTTTCCTGTCCTCAGGAAATTATTGTTTGACACAACAATCCTGGTTAATTTCCATTAAGTCTCCAAACTTCTCTTTCAAGAGAAGGTGGTGGAGAGGGCAGTCAGGTTTCAGCTTCAGAGGACCCTGGAGGAAACAGATTCACTAAATCTGTTTCAGTCAGGTTTCAGACAGGGTCTGGTATAGAGATAGCAATAGTTGTGCTTGTTGATAACTGTGATAGAGCCAGAAGTGGTATTTAGCCAGTTCTAACAGGTTCCGGAGAACCGGTAGTGATAATTTTGATTTATTCAGAGAACCGGCAGATACCACCTCTGATTGGCCAACAGCATAGCCACACCCATCAAGCCACGCCTACAGAACCGATAGTAAAAAAAATGAATACCACCACTATGGGGAGCCAGGATGGAGATAGTGTGTCTATCCTGGTGCTCCTTAACAACAACAGAATAGAATAACAGACCAATAGAGTTGAAAGGGATCTTGGAGGTCTTCTAGTCCAACCCTTTGCTCAAGCATGAACGCCTATACCAGTGATGGTGAACCTTTTTGGCACCGAGTGTCCAAAGCGCGTGCATGCATGTGCATAACCAAAATGCAATGCGTGCATGCATCCTGCGCATTCACGTGCCCTCCATTCATGCCCCCTGCCCCCCCCACATGCATCCCACCCTGATGCGCCCTGCCCACTGCATGTGCCCCGTCCCACGCATGTGCAACAGAGACCCAAAGACCAGCTGGCCAATGGGAGGCACGCACGCATGTGTGGAGGAACTGAGTTGGGGCAACGCGTACCCACAGAGAGGGCTCTGCGTGCCACCTGTGGTACATGTGCCATAGGTTCGCCACCATGGCCCTATACCATTTCAGGCAAATCCTTGATAGCAGCTTCCAATACTGTCAGCCAAGATTGAATCAATTTTGAAGGCTGGGAGTAGAGGCACTGTTTTGGGATGAGTTTCCTTTCTCCATCATTTTTTTCAATTGGTGTAAATGGAGAGGGGGATGAGAGGTGTTGTTCTTATCCATTTGAATTTCTGCAAATTTTTGATTCTCCCAGGCCTTGGTTTAAGATGATGTCTGAATCTCTCTGGTTTCTGGCTCAGTCATTTTTATTCTTGTTCTTTTATTTTCTTTTTAATTTTTTAATTCTAAGATATACAGAGTTGCTGTGGAGTCAAGCAGTTTGCAATTAAAATAAAATTTATTTTTGTTACTGTTTTAATAAAATATTTCCCTTGAACTCCACCTGGCCTCAAGAAGGGCATCCATTCAGTAAATTCTCAGTTCCATCCAGTAGCCCTGACTCTACCCCAAATTAAAGGATTACAGGGTCATAAAAAAGGAAGTATTATTTCTCTTGAAGGGCAGAGTATCATAATTTCAAAGACAGAACACTTAATTTTAAGTTTTGCCATTGTATAAACTTTATGATTATGGATTTTCAAATTTTCACATGAATAAGGAATTAGGAATGGGGAATAGGTAACTGACTTCAGCCTTATTAGAGGAGACAGATTTTGGCTGGTTGGGTTGGCAATAGCTAATTTGAGAGAATGGTCATTTTTGGAAGCTAAAAATTGAACTTTATTAAGTGTAAACACCATACTTGCTCACAAACGTAGAGCAAGATACGTGTCTTTATACATGATCTAAGTCCAAAAGCTATGTCCCATTGAGAGCAGAAAAAAAAGGAAAAGATCCAGCCTCGTGAAAACCGTTAAGCTGCTTCTTATATGAGAGTTTCCACTTTAATATTCCCACATATATCTGTCCTGAACAAATTAGCGCTTCTTGTCACCTATAACCTACGTTGGCTTTTAAAGCATTAGAGTAGTGTGGCATTTAATAAACTTTATTTTTATTCCATTTCTATATTTAGCTCTCTTATCTCTCCTCCCTCTCCACATCCCAGCCTTCCTTCCTCACTGTTTACTGGTAGGAGCATTTTCTGTCTTTGCATCTTCTGTGTTGCCTGGCAACCAGGTGCACAATTGATGCTGATTGGCTGAGGCAGTTTCACCAGGCTCTGGAAGCATTGCACCTCCTTCCTCCCCTCCTCATATAGGGCCCCCT
>JANHGC010007746.1:19524-32467 GCA_027560395.1 Boaedon fuliginosus
GGAGGAGGAGGAGGAGGAGGAGGAGGAGGAGGTGGAGGAGAAAATGCTTCTGGGGGCTACTACCCTCAAAACTTCATGAGTCCCAAGAGGAGCCACATATAATCTAAGAACCACAGATCACCTAACGTCTCTCTTGTTCCCTTCTGCTCTCATAATCTCAACTATTAATAAAAATAACATGGAAAATTAGGATGCAAAAGTTATTTTTAGAACTCAAGATTTACTTACCATACCCAGTTCTTAATCAAGAAATTGTAGTCAGTAATGTCTCAGTGCGATTTCATTACCTAAACAAATTTCAACAGCTGAAGCCATGTACCATGAATTCCTTCATCAAAACAGAAATTTTGGCAAGTGCTATATACACAGATAGACAAAATGTTAACTGTACAATAAACAGAAAATCTAGATGGATATACAGGAGTATGGGAAATAGATCACTGATAAAATAAATAACAGAGATTCGAAGCAGCAGTGAAACATGTGGAATGAAGAACAATTAAAATTTAAACTGGTCAAAATAAGGGAAAATTAAAAAAATGTTCAAGTAGTAAGTACCTCTCTCCTTTAGACATCAACCATATCTACAATAACTCTAGTGTGCTGCCAGGAGGGCAAAAAAAAAAGTGGTCTCTTATAAAATGACACAGAATGGGAGATCATTAAAGTATTGAGATGGATTAGAGAATAGCAAGGTAATGGAATCCCCAAAATTGCACTCTTGAGTTTGATTAGCAAAACAAAAGCATCCCTGTTAAAGAAGTGGGCACAGAGATCTGACTTTTGACAGAACACTAGAACAAGCACTTCCGGAACATTTCTCAAGGGAAAATAAATGACTGGTAAATGCTGTAAGACAAATTGCAGCATTATTACATATAGAAATGAAGATAACATAGAACGACAAGTAAAGAACATTAGGACAAAGAATCAGGTACCCAATCTTCTGGGCAATCATGCATGAGCATCAAACGATTCCAACCACCTCACAGGATCAAAACTCTCCCATGCAAAATTGATTTCGAACAACTCCTTATATGATATATAGGTAGTCCTTGACTTACAACAGTTCACTTAGTGACCGTTCAAAGTTACAACATCAAAAGTGACTTAAGATCGTTTTTTTCATACTATTGCAGCATCCCTATGGTCATGTGATCAAAAGTGGTTCTGATTTATGATGGTCACTGTGGTCCCGGGATCATGGGATCCCCTTTTGCGACCTTCTGACAAGCAAAAGCCAATGGGGCAAGTCAGCTTCACTTAACAATGTGTTATTAACGTTAACAACTGTGGTGATTCTCTTAACAACTCTGGTAAGAAAGATGGTAAAATGGGGAAAAAAACCCTCATTTAACAAATGACTCATTGAGCAACATAAATTTTGGGGTCAATTGTGGTTATAAATTAAGGGCTATCTGTATTATGGATTGTTACCAGGGTTTCAGGGAGTGCTTCAAATGGTCGAAATATGTATTATAGCATAGGCTAATATTTGGGTGACATCCAATGAATCATCAGCAATCTTCTGCTCACATTGTGGGGCTCTCCTTTCTCCTGCTCTCCTCCTGCTTGCCCACCACCACATGGGTAAGCATGCCGTTTCATCAGCAGTCAGTGCTAGATAAAACACGCAGGGTTCGCTCGTGCCTATACAAACATCCCTTGTTGTTTCATCATGAGACTACTGGCTTTGAAAGACAATGTGTTCCAGATGACTTTAAGAGATACAGGCAGTTTATCTGAGGAGAATAATCAGGAATGGTTTGCTATCCAGATAGGAATTGTTCCTTGATTCTGCCACCCACTTTGAGGAAGTTGCTTACAAACTGAGCCCAGATCTTTCTAGACATTTTTCTCCTCTTCAACTGTAACAATATGGGCAGTGCATCAGAAGTTGGCAAATTGTAGCCACTGCTGAAATTCAAAAATATTGATAGCAAGAAAAGTGATTGATTGTTGGATCACTTTTATTACAGGGGTGGCTCCAAAAATTTTAGCTAACGGTTCTCGGCTCGGTTGCTCGGTGGGCATGGCCATGGTGGTCATGGCCTAATCAGCCTCTTGCATGTTTTTACCCTCCCGAAGCTCCGGAAGCTTTCCTCGAGCCTCTGGGATGTCAAAGATGACCTCCTCTGGGCTCTGGAGGCCCTCAGGGGGGCGGAAACGGGCCCATTTCTGGACTTCCGGGAGGCCCATTTTTCGCCCTCCCCGAGCCTCCAAAATGGGCCACGTGGAGACTCCTGGGAGGGGCAGGCTGGGCAGCCTGGGGCCACCCAGGGATGGGATTTATGGGTTTGCAAAACTGGGCAGACTCTTACCTAGAGAATTGCCCTAATCCACACAAACCCATAGAATCTCACCTTTGACTTTTAATTCTTAGAGACAAGAAGCAGCTGAAAGTGTCACTATCTAGACACTAAAAGGGAAAAGTGTTGTTATTTGGTGCAAGAAAAAAGAACTGTATCTTAAAGGATGCATTTAATGCTACTCCCTGTTGGATAAAGTGAATACTCCACGGTATTTTTACTGTGGAGGTCTGGCTATTATCATGCCTAATTCATTTAAATATTCTAGCTTTCATTAGTTTTTCCAAAGTAATTTTGAGCAAAAGAATAGACTGTTGTTGCTTTGCCCTAGACATGTTGTCTGAAATAAAAACAAAACAAAATTGCTTGCCATCTGCAAAAAATAGCAGGTTTCTTTGCTTTTGTTTCAATAAACTGTTCACATCCTAAGTGAATAAAGTTTAAAACCAGACTTCATTCCTAGGGTTAAAATTAATGAACCACAGAATGTGGTGATAGGGAATAAATTTACCAAGACTTGACCTAGAGTACTAGCAATCTCTGATTATTAAAGGTTCTCATTAGCTTCCTGGACTGAATGCCTGAAGCAAAACTATCTCTAACATTTGCCCTAGGAGCACAATTACTCCATGCTGCTCCATTGAGCACTGTTTGCTCTTGGGCTGAAATCCATTAAACCTAAACCCTTTCTACTATTGTGATTACTTTTTATGCAAAAGACTCAAACCCTCCTGAGGACATTTATTTGTGTTTTGAAATAGCAGGAAAAAATGAGTACAAATATATATATATATATATTTTAAAAATAAAACCCATAGATAGTGTGTTTCCCTGAAAATAAGACCCAACTGGAAGATAAGCCATGGCATGATTTTTTCCAGATGCTCAAAATATAAACCCTACCCCCAAAATAAGCCCCAATTAAGATTGTCAGCCGTACAGGTGCATTTAGTACCACATTTCCCCAAAAACAGTGCTTTTTTTCTAAAAAAAAAAAAGGTACCGGAACTAAAAAAAAAAAGGTACCGGAACTCCCATCGTATTGCGCATGTGTACCATAGATATACTAATACACAAAAGAAGTCTAAGGAAAAAAAGGTGCCGGAACTCCGTTCCGGTGCATTCCCCCAGAAAAAAAGCACTGCCCAAAAATAAGCCCTAATGTGTCTTTTGGAGCAAAAATTAATATAAGAACCTCTGAGTTCTGAATGCTGATGGAGAGTTTGGTTGGAACGGTGACACCAGCCTTATTTTTGGGGAAACATGGTATGATAACCATTCATGTTTGTCGATTAGGAGGCTCTATAATTTGGTCAGACTTGTGTTTTGGGGGTTTGCCTGCTCTGAGTTATATTTGGAGGACAGGTCCCCACTCAACAAGGTTGCATCCTGTCATCTTTATGTTCACTATGTATATGCAGCTACTAAGGGATCTTACTAAATGTAGTGGGTTGAAAAATATGTATGCTGATGACATCCACCCATATATTATGTAAGGGTAGTAGTGTTGTTTGTAGAAATTGAAGACGGCAACCTAATTGAAACTGAGTGATTTAGAAGTGGCAAAATATACCAACTAAGTTTTTTTTTTCTTGTGGTACTTTTGCATGTCTTAGATTTCCTGAGCAAGTGGGAGTGTTGACCAGCTTGCGTCATGATGAGTACTTTTCTGGACTTAGAGATTTGAATAAGTTCCTGAACATCCCATTAAAAAAGTACATAAAGTCCACATTGTACGGCCAGGTCTTGAAACTCTCAACACTCTTTTGGAAGATCAGAAGAGTGGGGCTCCATCTCATCTTAGGGGGGGGAATGGGTAAGATGTTCCAGATGGTGGAGACAACAGCAAAGAAGGCTCTTTTCCTGGATCCTGCCACTCCAAATTCTTTAAGTGATGGGGTCCGCAATATACCCTCCCTGCCTGACCATGTGGGAAAGGCAGATCTGATTAGGATAAGACAGTTCTTTCAGTAATCTGGTCCCATGCCGTGAAGGTCTTTATAGGTGATAACCAATACCTCTTACTTCATACATACTAAACGTTGGCACTTTAGGTCACCAATGCCACTGAGATAGATGCCCAGCATCTTAACTGCAAACCAGCCACTTCAGGTTGGTGCTTTTATTTTTCACATGACATTTCCATCTTTTTGGCTGGATTAATTATTATTGACACACCAGAGGTTTTATGGTTATTCTACATACTGTGATCAACTGCATATTCTGCATACTGTCAGGCAATAATTCACTTTTCTCTCTCCATTTGAAAGTTAGCCCACACAGAAGTGCATTGAATGAACTAGCCTCAGCCACAAAATCTCTGTAATTTTTTTTCTTATTGAAAACATAACTACTTCCTTGATGCTTTCATCTGTACTCTAGGATCACAAGCGATGTTACTAAATTGTTTCATTTCTACTTCCTTGTTCAGGTGTTCCACAATCTCTACTACCTTGCTTTTTCATACCAAATAATTAAATTATCAACATAATGGTTCAGGGTGTTTTTTTTTAAGCTTGAATGTGCAGAAAATTCTGCCTTGCTGAAGCCCCTCTTTAAGCAACATTTGATTTAGCCTTTCATCCCACATTCTGGTGTCTTTTTTTTTTAATCCCTAAAGACTTTTCTGTACTTGACCCAGAAGCCTTGTCAGCTTGAATGAACCCAGATGATTGTTCCATGTAAATGTCTTCCTCTAAAAAGGAAGGCAGTAGTTGTTACCATCAGATGGTCAGTTTTCACCTCCTCCTACTCCTCCTGCTGCTGCTTTGGTTAAGACAGTTGCTATGGGGCAAAGGTTTCTCAGATTTCCGGGGGAATCCCTTGCTAATAGCTTTATAGTATCTGCATTGTTTCATCATCTGCATGGTTTTTGGCCTTGAAGATCCATTTTTTACAGGAGATTATTACATAAATTGCCAAGTCTTTTTTTTTTTTTAACAATCTCTCTCCATATGTTGTTTCTTTCCATTTCTCAGCTCCATGAACCTGCATCTCCTTGTGAGTCTGGCTCTTTTCCTCTAAGCTATGAATGAGAGCTTGGCCTGATAGTTGGGTGTTTCTTCCTTAGGTCTGTATGGTTTTAACTCTGGCTCAGGCTCAGCTGCGGTTTGTTGTTGCAAATTTCCTTTTGCAATCTGCCACATCTCAATTGTTATTAGCCATTTGTAAAACTGGCTGTGATATTGATTTAAAACCAGAGATAAGGAGTAAGTGTGTAATATTGCCTGCTGATGGTTACTATCTACAGATCTTTACTACACTGTCATCAAAATAAGCCATGCTCATTATTTTAATTCTTCCTATGATTGAATTTTGGATCCTATGCCCCTTTGCGCTCATTGTGTATCCTATGATGATGCTTTGTTCAACTCTATAGTCTACTTCCTTTTCATTTGGGAATGTAACCATATGTTTTAGCTCCCAACATTCTAATATAATTTATACTGTGTTTTTCACTGAACAATAAATAGTTCAATAGGAATGCCTTTTTGGCTTCTGTTGCTAAAGTGTTCTGAATGTAATTAATGGTTGAAATAGTTTCTGTTCATCACCTTTGTTTCTGCTTCACACATATCCAACAAGGGATGATTGTCTCTTTCCCATAATTCATTTTGTTTTCGTGTAAAAGGAATAGATTTCTTATGCATAATCTCCTTTACTCTAAATAATCCAAAATCTGCCCATTGAAAAATTCCTGTTCAATTGTCAGAGTGTAAAATTGGTGGCTTTCTTCCAGCTTTATTCTTTACATAAGCAACTAATCATTGGATTCGGCTGAATACTTCATTCCTGCATCTTATCAGACGTAAACTTTAAAAATAAGAAGTTAGCTCTGAGTAATTTATAGAGTCTTCCCATTTAATTCAACAGGGAGGGATCAGAAGTCAGTGCGGATTTTTTTAAAACCCAGTAGATATTGCTGTTATTCTGTGCTTTTTTTATTTCCCATGCTTCTGATAATTTTTATACTGTGTTACTGTTAAACACATTTCTCATACAAACACACAAAACTGAAACTGACTGAAACATTTGCCATTTGCAGTTCTGAAATGTATAGTGAGTTATTTCCTTTGCATTTTCTAGATTTGCTCTGTGATTCAATGGCCTAATTTCCTGTGCCAAGATTCAGTGCAATTTCTCTCTTTACATTCATTTGCTACCTTTACAACTCATCTGATTTTATCAGAGAATTCACAATCCGTGTGGAAAATCCACTCCGAAAAGTCCAGATTCCCCCTCCTTGTTGTTACTGAGGAATTCTATCAGTAACCACCTCAGTGTCCCTTTTTTTTTTTTTTTTTTTTTTACTAATCGCATGAGTAACACTTGGCAAGTTGAGAATTTAAATCTGGAGAGTACAGTACTGTATAAATTTTTTGCATGCAAATAAATTGATTCTTATTCATTTCAGATTGCATATTATTTTAATAACTTCAATCCTTTGGAAGCTTATTTGTTTTTCACTTGCCATTAGGATCTGCCCTTTTTAAGTTGAATTTAGTTTAAAAATGCAATCTTTACTTTTACACATTAGACCTGTCGTCCCACTGTCCAAAGAGTGTGAAGATAGCTTGCCATCTTTGGTGCTCTCATAGTACATCTTTCCTATGTTTCCTTCTCTTTCCCAGAATGCTTTATTTCCTCCTTTTTAGATTTAGCTCCATTTCTTCTTTAGCCTTGTCCTACTTTATTTTCTCATGGTTCTTTTATCTTCAGTCTGGATATGGTGTGGAGAACCCTTCAAGTTGAAAAATGGCCTTTTATACCGAAATCCTGTTCAGGCCTCCAGCCAACCAGGAAGTCTTGTCCTCCTGCAATATCCCTTCCCATTTTTCTTCTTCGGTTCTGTGGCTGCAAAACATGTTTAGTCTTCATTGGGTTGATCTCTTGTATTTTTATAACCTTAGCTTTTGCTTTTTAAATATAGCTTTTCTTCTTCAACCACTATTAGAAGTTCCTCTTTTTTCTTTTTCAGCATCTAGCATTTCATTTATAAATTTGCTAGTGTTGGTCTCCTAAAATGTTTAATGAAAAAGCCCATTTAACCAAGCCTTCCTTCCCATTAAAAAACAACTTTGAAGACCAGTTTTGTTTTAGGGGTTAGCTGTTCACTTTTTCTTTTAAGTGAATAGTTGGACAACTGATTTCCACATTGGTGACCTTTTTTTTGTAACATAGTATTTTTAGTACATAGATGGGAAATTAATAACTAGTTGTAGACCTGTTATGCAAGGGAAGAGGGAATGTATCAAAATATTTGAGATAAATTTTTAATATTAAATCAAGTGGACATTTTATGTTGATTGTTAATATTCATGGTATATTTGTTATTTTTTCTACACACATTTTTATTATTTTTTATTTCATTGGGTGGTTTTCTTTTGTACTTGATGTCTTCTTTTTTCTTTTTATTCTGTATTTTAAACTTGGAGATAAATTTTAAAAATATTGCAGGTTCCAATTTGGTGACAATTTGGATCAGTCACCAGAACCACTTTCCAATTTTCGGACTCATGCTCAGAGAATTTCTCTCTACTGGAATGTGTACTTTGGGCTATTGCATGCATCAGATTTATGTGGTGCCTGGTTGGGTTTGGCTTCCTATTGGTTGACTGGTGTTTTGATGGCCGACTAGGGTATGTCCTTGTTCACTGCAACAAGGCTATAAAAATAATAATTAAATAATATTGATCCATCTTTCCTCAAATCTTCAGTACTTATTCTCCTTGCAAAACCCTGTAATGTTATTTCAGTCTTTTTGAGGTGGCAATTACTTTTTACATTTCTGCCAGATTCGTCCATATTTCTCTTCCCGCTGCTTGCATCTTGCTTTTCTATTCATTTGCAGCAGTCATTGTGATTTATAAAGGTATCTTTGTAGGTAAAATGCCCTCCCCATAACTGTGGTATTTAACAATCAGAATATTTCAAATGAATACAATTTAGAGAAAGATGGTAACTGGCCTACTTGGCTTATTGGCTCTACCAACTTTAATTAATGTAAAATATTGTTTAAATTGTTGGTAGTGCTACATATAAAAAGCAGATCTTTAGATGGATTTCATAAATTTTTGATTGTCTTGAATCTTCTCCAGCCCAGCCCCTTATTTATATGACCTATACTTAATTATATATTTCAGGGGTCATCCAAGCACAATTATTCTTGAGTAGCTTAAAAATATAAGAAATAAAACAGAATGGTTTCTGATAACATAAAGAATCTCCATATACAGAAGATCATTTCAGTAATAATGATCTCTGTGTCCCCCCCCAACAGCATGAAATAGAAATAAAGAGAGTTCAGAAGGTGTAGCAAAATAATAACCAGCACCCCAAATTTCTTTGATACTGAATCATCTCCCCATCAAATTATTCCTGAGGGACTGTGGCCCTTGATAAATAGTTGCATACCCTGATTTATTTTTTATGTATTCCTTTGGTGAACGTTAATATTTGTGAAGAAAGAAGATATTTCCTCTTTTGAACTAACTGTCTGAAAATGGACAGGCCCCTGAGAATATCAAAATTCTCAGCATGGTAGAACCCCAAAGCCATAAATCATGAGTTCACTGTAGGTTTCTATCAACATTGGGAGTTGAAATGTTTTTTCAGACTGGATGCAGTCCAACTAAATCAGCTTCCTGCCTCTTCTTACACATAGCTTTTCTCACTGTATCAGTATACAGTATGAGCTCATTGCTTGCATCTTCTCCTGTTGACCCATGCTTGATTTCTACCAAGCATAGCAAGTTTCAATTTTGGTCACAGTACTATAAAAATCAAAATTTTCAGTCTCTACATAATAGTCTTCAATTGGTCTCAGAAGGACAAGCAAAAACATCTTTTTAAAAAGCAGATAATAAAAGCAATATTATTTATTAGCACACAAAATGGATGGGTGTGAATGCAACACTGAAGAATTGTCATTAGAAATCTTTTAAAATAGGCAGGAAAAAAAGACTTGGGTTTTCACATTTTATATAGGTTTTTAAACTATGCTTCAAGCAAGTTCACTAACACAAGGAAGAATTGGAGCAATAACTTTCCAGAGGCTGACCTCAAGAACTAACTCAAGACTATGGGTTAAACTGGGGATTTAACTAAAACTTTCTTGGCTTACACATACTGTAGATTTTTAACTTTACCAAATAGGTTGCTAAATCCAAATTTGTACCATGCAAATTTGTACCATGCACCCTCTCAGTCATTCTCCCCCCTCCCCGCATCCACCAAGGCTGTTGTCCATTTGACAGCTGCCCATCAAGATCTCGTTTCCAATCTTGCTACTTCATCTCTTTTACAGAGAATTGCAATAGATTTAAAAAGGGAAAACCTGTGTTGTACCAATAAGAATATTTCGGCTGTAATGTAAAGTGACATCTGATCTAGTCATAAGCATGATTAACACCTAACTTCTCTTGGGCATAATTTGCAGTGCAACATTTGTTTAAGTGGCCTATTCCAACATGTAAATTTTTGGAGCGTACAAGTAGTGCCCTGAGTCTTAACAGTCTTAACAGACAAATGGAGGCTATAAATTCATAGTGATTGTTCACCACCAATGCATAATGCTACAAGGTTTGCATAAGAAAGACCAAGTACCATTGTTTTTCCTGGAGCTCTACATTAGTTGGCCAAATATTATGGTCTCATGGCTACTTAAACACAATTAGCCCATCAGACTTCTGAAAAACACATCATAGAACTAAAAAGTCATAGGGTTGAACTGTGGGGTCCTTGATGCTTACTGATTTGGTTGTTTTCTTGCAGGCATTTCATTATACAGCTAGGCAAGATTATCAGTGCTAAGGTCCTAGCACTGATGTTATTACACTGATGATGTTACCAAGATGGGTAATGAAATGTCTGATACAAGTTATTGGAACTCTTTTAGTTCATCCCAATTATACTGAATACTCAAGGAAGCATCAGATAAGCAACCATTTCTTAGCCTACTCTCTGCAATATATCTGCAAATCCAGCTGCATCACCAGTCTGGCACTGCATTATCATTCTTTCCTGCCTGCCAGATTCAATGAGAGAAGATGAATAGCTTAATTTACTATTATGAAGCGCATTTTTTGGAATGCACTTTCCACTATAAATCATTTTCTTGATAGATCAGATTCTGATATTGTATGGTAAGTTTTGTTAGATATGTTGCCCAACTCTAACAGAATTTTAGACAAAAAGTATACCTGTTTATGAAGATTTGAATTTAGTGCTTGTTAATTCATAGCTGCACTATTGATCAATTTGCATTACGTTAACACTCTTCTTTTTATTTAGTTAGATGGGGTCTTGTGTTTTTGTTTTTTTATTGTAGTTGCCATGACATTCTGGCTAAGACAATAAAAAAAATCTATTCTGGTAACTGAATCACAATCTGTTGAATTTGTGCTTTGGTGTGAGACAGGAAACCCAATTTTAATATTTGTAGACTAACACTTCAAAAATTAAAATGGATTTTCTATTGGAAGTACTGGTTTGGGGTTTTCAGACCAAAACTTTTGTAATTAACTGTCTGCCACTCTACCTCGTCACAGATTGCAGCTTTCTTTTAGATTGGTTGGGTACCCCCACCCTCCACCAACAATCCAAGTGAGATTGGAGACTAGTCAAGACTACAAGTAGGAGACTTGTCAAAACTACATGTCCTTGTTTTCCTTTTTTCACAACCCTTTGAAATGTTTTGTGTGTCTGTGTGTGCTTTTCTCTACAGTTGGTATGATCTTGCACCAGTACTCTTTGAGAACTTCCATTATCTTTACAAATTTGAACTGAATCATTTCTTAGCAAAATAAGGATTAGTCTCTCTTCAGGAGATCCCACCTCTGTAGAACCAATGAGAGGTAAATGAGGATTTCTCTGTTCTTTATAGTGGAATTGGAGGAAATTTCCCAAGCCTTACATACACACTGTGCATTTGGGCCTAACAGGGGAGGCGGATGGAGAGAGAGAGGGAGGTAGTTCCCCTTTGTCCAGGGAAATGAGGCGGGGTATAAATCTAAATAAATAAATAAATAAATAAAATAACTCTGTATTTTTTCACACAAGGGCCAAAACCAATATATAGGTAGTCCTCAACCTATGCCCATTAGTTTAACTGTTGTTCAAAGTTATGACAATGCTGACAAAAGTGACTTACAACCATTGTAGCTTTCCCACAGTCAAGTGAGCAAAATCCAGGCTTTTGGAAACTGGCATGTACTTACAAGAGTTGGCGCACCCCAAGCTCACATGGTCACCCTTTGCAACTTTCTCAGGGGGGTTCTGATTCCAGAGTCAATGGGAGAAACTAGATTGGCTTAACTACTGCATTATTTGTTTAATGACCATGATGATTTTCTTAACAACTATGGCAAAAAAGGACTGTAAAATTGAGAATGACTCATTTACCAACCATATTATCAAGTTCCAGTCCCAATTGTGGTTGTAAATCAAGAATTGCCTGCAGGTTACTTCGACTCTTTCCTTTCCATTCCTCTCTCCTCACTTCTCTAGAGATAGTATGAATACCTTAACCTTCTACAAAGGACATGGAAACATTAACGCAAAAGCATCTGAATTCAAACATCCCACCTCTGCATTTCAAGGTATTTATTACTCTTATTTGGCTATTCATGGCTTCTTGTATAGGTTATTCAATGGCTGTTGCTAGAAATAATTATTGTAAAATTGTTCCCCATATTTTGGAATGCTTCACAAATTTGCTGTGCGTAAACCATTTTATGTATGACAATATATTGTGAAATATATACACAATACTGGATACTTACTTTTCTAGATACAGGGCATACAACTTTTTATTTTGGTACTATTGACTGAATTTACATCATAATGCAAAATTATTTTTAAATTCATTATCGCAAAAAAGGTAATTCCCTTCTGGAACTTCCCTTTGTCATGGGAAATCCACAAAAAAACTGTGCTTTCAATTAATTGAAAGGGGAAATGAGGCGGGGTATAAATTTAATAAAATAAATAAATAAATAAATAATTTCTTTTTGTTTTTATTTCTTAAAAAGAGTTGGATAAAAATTGGAAGCAAATCTAAGAGAATAAAACTGAGGATCTTCTGAAATGTAAATATGCAGCTGGGTAATATCATCCTTTAAGTGTGGATGAAATAATTAACTTTTATAAATTTTTGACAGATTGATTTGCATGTTTCCTCTTTTTTATGGTTATTCTGTCACATTTCTGGTGAATTGGTACTGGGAATTTTGCATAAGGGAACTTTTTATGGTTTGGAGATGAATAAATCTATTTATCTGAAAACAGCCGACACTGCAGATGTGTCTTATGATTGAAAAATGTGCCAAATAACAGAAAGAGAAATGCAGAAGCTTTTTTGCTATCTGCCAGTGAACTTGGCTTGGGCTGAGAGGGATGGCACAAAATAATTAACTTCTCCCACTCTCAAATTGAAGTGATAAGAGCTATTAGTTACCGTATTTTTCGAGTATAAGATGCACCAAAGTATAAGATGCACATTAGTTTTTCGGGAGCAAAACAAGAAAAAAAAATCTTGGTGATTCATTTGCTTTCATTCATGCTCTCATTTGTGCCATATAGATATAGTGATAATCCATTTCCAAACAATGTGTAAATGTCATTTGAAAGCATGT
>JANHGC010007749.1:27410-37993 GCA_027560395.1 Boaedon fuliginosus
TCAGAAGTAGCTTGTTATTGCCTGTTTCCTAGGGTTGAGGGAGAGAGTGACTCCCCAAGAGAGATTGTGGCACACCCTGGACGCTTGCAGGGTGTTCCTCTTTTGTAAGGATAGGACCGCACCCTTTCGTAGGACGGAGACCTCTTTGTTTTGTTTTGTCAAAGGAAGATGGGTTTAAGGGCCTCCACCACCACTATCTCTAGGTGGATCCGGGAGTCTATTGTGGTCGCTTATGAGGCCCTTCACCTGGTGTCACCCCAAGGGATAGTAGCCCATTCCACCTGGGGTGCGGCTACGTCAGCCACCTTCAAGGTCCTTCCTTCATTAGACCAGGTTTGCAGGGCTGCCACTTGGAGTGTTCCGTACTCATTCATTAAACACTACAAAATAGACACCTATGCGTCCAGGGACCTTTCCTTTGGTAGAGGGGTTCTTCAATCAGTCACGTCATCCCCTGAGTCATCCCACCCATAGGGTCACTAGGGTATTACACCCATTCCTACGTCACCGAGCCCGTTATAGCCTCCACAGGAGAATGGGGGTTTGGACACTTACCGTGAACTCCCATTCTCAGTGGAGATATAACAGGCTCAGTGCCCCGCCTGTTCTGACTTCAGGGTTGGGTGTATGATCGTTCTTTGGGTTATATGTATGCAGGACTTCGGTCCGGTTGTTTCTGTTGTAGTCTGAAGGCACGGTTGGAATATGTTTTGGTTCTGTTATTAAAAGTTGGTTTATTTGCACTATATGGAGTTCCAGTATCCTATATTGTGGGGTTGTTCCTGGGACACTTAACGCTTTGTTTCAGCTGGTTACGACTGGGGATGCAGAGAGGAGCTCCGCCCCTTCAGAGTTGAGTTTGCCTGACGAAGGGGCGGAGCCCATTCCTACCTCACCAAGCCCGTTATATCTCCACCGAGAATGGGAGTTCCCAGTAAGTGTCCAAACCCCCCCCATTTCCAGTGTTCCTTGCCAGCTTCCCACAAGCAAACTCAATGGGGAAGCCAGTAGGAAATTCAAAATCACTCTTGTTTCCCGCTGCTTTTTTGCCTGCTGCTTTTTGGAGTATCTGCCCGTGGCACCCCCTGCAGCTCTCACTGAGTACCCATCCATATTCCAGTGTGCTTGCCTGTGGCATCCCTGTGGCTCCTGTGAATTCTCCAACCTGCTTGCCTGGGACTCTGTTGCTGCTTAACGATCTGCATGGTCCTAGGATTATAATGATAGCCAGGACTGCCATGATTGCTTTGTTAAGCAATGTGATCATGTAATTTTGCACTTTATGACCATGTTGCTTAATGAAATCCCAGGCACAATTGCCATCATAATTCAAAGACTAATAATTTGGGAGGGGCCTTGGAGTCCTAGTGGACAATTGCTTAAACATGAGCCAGCAGCATACAGCAGCAGCCAAAAAAGCTAATAGAGTATTTGGTTTTATAAACAGGCATAGAATCAAAAGCACTTGAAGTATTACTACCGCTTTGTAAATCCTTAGTAAGACTACACCTGGAATATTGCATCGTTTTGGTCACCATATTACAAAAAAAAACGTTGAGACTTTGGCAAAAAAGAGCAACTAAGATGATTAAAGGCTGGAGACAAAAACATATGAAGAATGATTGCAGGAATTGGGTATGGCTAATCTAGAGAAAAGAAGGATTAGGAATGACATGATATAGCAGTATTCCAGTATTTGAAGGACCGCCACAAAGAAGAGGGGGTCAACTTATTTTCCAAAGCACTAGAAGACAAGACAAAAAACAATGGAAACAAATCAAGGAGAGAAGGAACCTGGAATGAAGGAGGAACTTCCTAACAGTGAGAACAATTAACTAGTGGAACAGCTTGCTGTCAGAAGTTATAGGTGCTTCATCACCTGAGGTTTTTAAAAAGAGAATGGACAGCCACCTGTCTGATACGGTATAGGGCAGAGGTGCCAAACTCGCATTGTCACATGATGTATCACAACTTTTTTTCCCTTCACTAAACCGGCCGTGGCCGTGGCCAGCACATGACACATCTGGCTCGTGGACCACGAGTTTGACAGCCCTGGTATAGGGTCTCCTGCTTGAGCAGGGAACTGGACTAGAAGGCCTCCCCTTGGTCCCTTCCAGCTCTAATTGAAATTGAAATTGTGGAATAGCTTAAAAATGATTAAACATTGTTATGTGGTTAATCTTATAAATGATTCTATTGCTTTTGTTTTGTAGAAATAATTTAACAGTAATGGATGTTATAATGGTTAAAGGGCAAGGAACAACAGAAAGCATGAAGATTGCAGGAAAAGCACCCGGAGTAGCCAGTTCACTGAGATTCAAAATCACTGAAGCATTACTAAAAGATTGTACGGAAAGTGAGTATTTTAATCACGAGTTTGAACAGTCCATTCCATGAAAAATAGTCAATAAAGTATTACTTTTTTCTCTTTTTTAAAAAAAGACTACACGAAACAACGGCCAATGATGTTTTTATTAAAAATAAAGAAAACAAATATGGAGTGATACCTTTTTTATGAAACAACCTATAGATTATAATATTAAATATTTTGTTCTCTTTCTTACAGAAACAAAGTTAAAGGAGCCAAATTTTACTCTGAAAAGAACATTCAAAGTGGAAAATACAGGACAGCTTCAACTTAATATAAAATCCATGGAAATCAGTGGATATTTATGTGAAGGATATGGATTTAAAATAGTCAATTGCCAAGAATTTGCACTACGTGCCAATGCCTCTAAAGACATTGTCATATTGTAAGTGTTCTTATGATGAATACTGGCATCAATTTCAATTTACAGGATTACCCTAAATTATGTGTTCTTTGTATTGTGTATAAATAAACTCTTTACCAGGGATTTATACAAATCCAGAAATACATTTTGATTCAGACCTGAAATGAACTTGTTGTATACCGGGTGTTCTGCCACACCATTTTAGATTGGCTACCCTTCAACAGAAACAACCTGCAATGCTTCAGCTTGTAACAAAATCCAGGACAAAACTAGTGCCCATCACTCATTCCTTCCCTCTTCTTTTGCATGGCGGCCTGTCCTACGTCTCCCCAGTTTTCCCCTCTTGCTTCCACAGACTAGCATCCCAACAGATCTGTCTGACTGGACCGGCTTGCCCAGCCCTCTGAATTCTACAACATTGTTGCCTTCCCTCAGTCCCTCCAGGCTTTTCGTTTGCAGCTGCTGCCAGTGCACTGGTCTATGTGTCCTTTGCTACTAATTTACGTAAACGTAGTTGCCAAGGAAATTTCTTGGGGTTTTTTCCCCAGCCTTCTCTTGTCCCTCTAATCCTTTGCCCAGATTGAACTCCATTGTAGTTCTTATCCAAAACAAAGCAGCTGGTCCATACATGGAACATTTCAGGAATAAAATGCTTTGTACACTCCTACCTTTTATTATATAAAGAAACCTATGTGTAGATGCAGGAGAAAATATTATGTTGGTTAGGACAAGAAAACATTCTGTCCCCTAAATCGTCTTTCCAGGAACTTGGGGAAGAATAATGTCTTGTCAGTTTAGCCAGAAAGCACTTAAAAGGGCAAAGGATGTTGATAAAGCTGGGAGAAAATACTAGGAGGCAAGCAAAATGCTCTAGGAAGCAGGAGAAATATAAGATAAATCCAGGAAAATGGATTCCTAGAAACTAATTATTTTCATGAAATCCTGCTTCTGTATGCACCATTGTTCGTAGTTCTAGCTCACTACCTCAAATATTTCATCCTAAGTACTTCACTGACCTTACCATCACTTATCATCACATCTGCTGAATCCAATCATATGCATATTCTAATTCTTACAACTCTATATAAAGAAGTGGCATCCTTGCCCTCTTTTTTAGGTTTGCTGCATCTGCCTCCAATACTAAAGTACTGGTATTTGTGCTTCAGTGGAATAGCATATGGGTCCATACTAAAAGCCCTGATACCTTCCTATTTTTGTAGGTTGTATAACATTTTTAATAACCAACTACTCCAGAGTCAAATCGCATCAAATTTATTACAGCCCTAAGGCGAGATACCAGCAACATATCTAATAAAAGAAGTATTACATCCTTCTATAAATATATGTTTAACAGAAAATGTGTAATAGAATCCGAAAATAAATATGAACGAAGATACTAAAATAAATCCAAATAAAATAGTATAGAAAGTTGCAAACCTAAGTGATGATGTGGTGTATCATACAAGTGGTAACAGAAATCTGAGTGGTATGAGCAGTTGTTTTCGAATCCTTGTCCGAAAGAAGTAACATTAAATAGATATCACACTCTGATGTGATTTTGATTTGACTATTCCAGAATATCTAAAAAGGTTAAATCATGGCAACTGGACCAAAGTTTATTAAACTGAGATGTTTCGTTACTCATTCAAGTAACTTCTTCAGTCAAAATGAAAATTTTTGATTAGGCAGAGAGGCAGAGAGCTGTTGGAATGCCATACTGATTGCAAGAGATTTCTCTTCAAAATGAAATGCAATATGTAAATGAAGACTCAATCATCCAGGCCAAAAGTATCTAAAAAGGTTAAATCATGACAATTGGACCAGTTTAATAAATTGAGACATTTCATTACTCATCCAAAATGAATGAATAACGAAATGTCTCCATTTAATAAACTTTAGCCCAGTTGCCTTGGTTTAACTTTTTTAGATACTTTTGGCCAGGATAATTGAGTATTCATTTACAGATTACTCCAGAATGGTTCATGTGTCATAATGCCTTACTCTGGGGTCTTTCTGGATATTGTATGTGCATGACAGAAGGTAGCAATCTTGGACTCAATATGCTACCGTGTTTCTCCAATAATAAGACTGAGTCTTATTTTCTTTTAGACTTGAAAATAAGTACTTGGGCTTATCTTCTAGCAGGGTCTTACTTTTTTTGAGGGAGGGGAAGAACGCACCATCGGACTCAGACGCCAAGGATCCTGCAGGCATCCTGGGCATCCCCGGGCTTATTTTTTAAGTAGGGATAATATTAGGCCCACCCAAAAAAAATTAGGGTTGGGCTTATTGAGGTGAGTCGTGTTTTCTGAGAAACAGTGTACCTGAGACCAAGATAATGGATAGCCTATTCTTAAATAGCCTAAATATCCAAGAGCCTTGTGGATTATAGAATATGAAAGTTCATTAGACATATCCTCACTATTCCTTTCCTTTATCTACAGTTGGGACAGGAACCAATTATAGTGGATGTTCTGTTAATTTTCTTAAAATTTTCAATAGTTTTGTATGCTCCCAGATTATTTTACTTACATATATCTTGCCACGAACACCCAAAAATGTTTCATAATGAAAAACGGCATGATTGCATAGTGAAAGAAATAAAGCAAAATTCAAGCAGGACCCAAATGTGAAAGGATTTTCTCCTGTTTATAATAAAATAATTCACATGCTTTACCTTTTCAATATTGTTGCATGGTTTTAACAAGAATTGAAGGAAGTTATTACATTGGTTATTGTTGGGCCATAAAAAATGACATTGACTTTTAGAATGGCTCTAACTTAATTTGAATTTGCAAAGTTGCTTTTTTGTTATTATTGTAAATCAGGAGTGTCAAGTTCGTTTTCATAGAGGGCTGTATCAGGATTGTGTTTGTCCTCGGGGGCGGGGGCCATGGCCAGCTCAACAGCATTCATATCGGGAGTGCTTATGGTAGCCTGAACACTCTGCCAACAAAAATGGAGCTTGGGAAGGCCATCCATACCCCTCCTGAGCTCTGTTTTTGCTGGCAGAGGTGGCCACTGGCACCACAGGCCAGTCCTTTGCTGTTTCCAGGGCAGCCTTGTGGGCCAGATCTAAGCACCTCCGGGCTGGATTTGGCCCACAGGCCTTGAGTTTGACAACCCTGTTATAAATGGTACAACCTGGATAAGTAGAAAGTCTTTCTTTATTCCAACAGGTTTACACCAGATTTCACTACTTCCAGAGTCATTCGTGAACTGAAACTAACCACAGCAGGAGGCTCAGAATTTATATTCGTATTAAATGCATCTCTTCCCTATCATATGTTAGCAACTTGTGCAGAAGCTTTGCCAAGACCAAATTGGGAGCTGGCGCTGTACATAGTAGTCTCAGGAATAATGAGGTATTAGGCATCTTTTTCCCCCAGTATTTTGTTTATTGGTGTTCCCTACTTGTTAAGAAAATAAGTCTTCGTGCAGGTAGCCCTCAACATATGCCTACAGTTGGACCAGAATTTCCCAATTTTACAACCATTTTACCTTGGTCATTAAGTGATCACATTGTTATGTGAATCCAGCTTCCCCAATTGTATATTGGTCGGAAACTGGGAAAGTCACAAATCGTAATCAAGTGACTGGAATGTTGCAATCAGTTGTAAATGGATTACTATTGAAATACTTGCACTGATTGCCATTTTGATGCCAGAGTCATATCTATTTTTTTATAAATTGAAGAAGGAAACATTAAATCCTGTCTGATTGGCTGAATCAATGTTTAAGCTTATTTTGTAAACTTTATAGTTCAGTAAATCAAGAAATTTTATAATTGTATTAGTGCAAACGGACTACTATTGTATCCTTTGATTTTAAGTATCAAAATAATAAAAACACAATTCTCTTGCAGTGTGCTCTTCCTTTTGGTAATTGGAACAGCCTATTTAGAAGCTCAAGGAATTTGGGAACCATTTAGAAGGCGCCTTTCCTTTGAAGCATCCAATCCTCCCTTTGATATGGGAAGGCCATTCGATCTCAGGAGAATACTTGGAATTTCATCTGATGGAAAGTATGTCTTTACTTAGAAATTGAATGCTTTCAAAGTGACAGTTTCATTCATGTATGTTGCCCTCAGAATGGATTTGTACTGGACTTGCAATATTTGAGCACATCTGTGTACATAAAGAATAATTGTAGAATTAAAAATCACTGGGCAAGTGTGTTGTTTAGGTTATATTATCTTGCCTAATAAATGCCAATTAATATATTATTTTCCAAAAATTTGATTATCAATTTTAAGGAAAAAACATTATTTTAATCCTGGATGTATGTCAAATAAGTAAAGCCTTATATTTTGTAGCTATAGAAGTAGAAAATAAATCAAAATGCAAAAATAAATAATAATGAACAGCTTTATTCTTACCTAATATACAGATCCTTTGGACTCTATCATGTTCTTGAATATATTATAAGTGATGCATGAAACCAGCCTTTAGTTATTTACAGAATACTAAGGATAATATATGATTGAAACTCAGTTATACAGAAAATGTATACATGAAGAAAGAATGGCAATGGAATCTTAAAAGGAGTTAGTGATTACGGACTGGAAACTTAGTTAATATATTGAGCTTTTAGATCTAAATTAAGCATTAATTCCACATATATTCTCACTGTATTAAAGTTAAACTTAATAATTAGTCATTAACTTCTCATGCATTTTAGTAAATAGGTTGATCTCCATATTCTAAATATTTGCAATGTAAGATTTAAAGGCAGTTATTTTTATTTCAGCTTGAATCCCCTTGGATCAGAGTCAAATCACAGCTCTTCCAGAGGAATCTATGGACCAGGAAGTTCCTCATCACGATCCAGTGCAGGAAGTCATAAGCAATGTAACTCATCGGTGAATCTACACAGCAATAGAAATTCAGTTGAAGTTGATAATATGAGATTTAAAAACAGTTCTAATATTGCAAACAGAACTTCTGTGCAGGCAGGTTCTGCACAGTCTATGAACAGAGCAAGTTCTGTCTGCTTGGATTCTAATGCTGCTACTCAGAATCATGCAGCAGGCAGGAAATCTAGAAGTACAAAACAAAATTTGCAATCAAATCAGCAGCATGCATCAGTTTTACTAGAGCAACATTTACCAGAGCTACCAGTAGTATCTCAGCAACAAGAGCAGCAGAATGAAAATTCCTCATCACAAATGCAGCAACCTACACCTTCACATTCAGAATGTGCTAACAACACAAGACATAGTTCAGAAGACTCTGATATTGCCACTCTCATGGAAACCATGGATAAAGACTTTGATCACCCAGAATCACCTTCTCCAGAGGTATTTACAGAACAGCCACCCTCTCCAGTGGCAAAAAATAAAGGTAATAAATTCTTCATTAACTGTACTTTTAAATAGATAAAAGTAAGTATATAAAGTTAAAATGGGTTGTTGAAAGAAAATATTTCTAAACAAGATAAGCCTGTATCAAACATGCCTTCTTTATGAGCAAGCCAGTATAAGGTTTACTGATCTGAGTCAGCAACCACTAATATACAGGTAATTCTTGACTTATGACCACAATTGGACCAGGGATGGACTGCTACCGGTTCGCACAGGTTAAGGCGAATCAGTTGTTTTATGGCCAGTACGGCAGAACTGGCAAATCCCACCCCTGGCTGACCTTCCCCGTCCCTCCGGGGAGTCCCTGTATGGCCCGTTTTGGATTGCAGGTAAGTGCAGGGCCCATGCAGAGGCTCGGGGAGGGTGAAAAACAGGCCTCCTGGAAATTCCGAAAGCCCAGAAACGGGACCTTTTCCAGCCTCCAAAGAGTCTCTGAAATCTGGGGAGGCCATTTTTGCCCTCCTGGAGACTCAAAGAAAGCCTCTGGAGCCCGGGGAGGGTGAAAATGCCCCCCACCCCCCGGTGGTGCAGGAGACTGACTAGGTCACACCCACCATGGCCACCCCCACCCAGCAACCGGGCAGAGAACCAGTTGTTAAATTTTTTGAAGCCTACCCTTGAATTGAACCCAAAAATTTATGTTGCTAAGCAAGACATTTATTAAGTGAGTTTTGCCCCATTTTTCAACCTTTCTTGCCACACTTACTAAGTGAATCATTGTAGTTGTGAAGTTAATAAAACGGTTGTTAAGTGAATCTGGTTTCACCATTAACTTTGATTCTCAGAAGGTCAGAGAACGTGATCACATGACCCCAGACCATCATAGATATGAACCGGTATCCAAGCACCTGGATTTTGATCCCATGACTATGGGGTTGCTACAGCAGTCATAAATGTGAAAAATGGCCATAAGTCACTTTTTTCAGTGCTTGTTGTAAGTTCAAATGGTTGGAAATCATGAACTACCTGTATCTGAGCTTATCAAGAGATTGGTGATTTGGAGAAGTATTGCTAGATAATGGAGATGACAGAAGAGGCAATAACCTACAATGCTAGCTGCTTATACTACTTCCATAATGGGGAGGGAGGGGGAAGCAAGTGAACCACTTTCTTCTGTATTTCCAGTGTCTTTAGGGAATGCATATTCTCTATTGGGTATTTTGGAAGCGGGCTAGAATTGTTTTTGGAGGTAAAGAAGAATTTGGCAACTGGTCTAACATTTTAATATGTATATATGTGTCTCTGTCCAGAAGAATCCTGCGAACCAAAACAAACTTTAGTGATACGTTTTCAAGCTTTAAAAAATGTGAACATACACAAAGGCTTGCTTGTACACACCTACACAGACACTTTCTCCATGATTTTTGGATACATTACAGATCAAAGGGTGAACACTGTAAAGGTTTTGAAACTATTACATTACCATATTACCCATCAAAATATGTTACCTGTAGGTCTTTTTTTGTTTGTCTCAAAGATAGGGCCATTTTTTCCCCAGCCTGAGAAATCTAATAAAATGGGCTTTCCATTATACTTTTTATTTGCATTGCCAGGGGAGAATGTAGGTATTCTAAAGAGAGAAAACAGCACACAAGATTCTTTTTCTAAATGAGTCCAATTTTCTCCTTTATATTTGTAACATTGGAAGATAAATATTTCTGAACCTGGTCTTTATATCTTGATAGCTCTATGAACTGTATGCAGTTAATACCTATGCTGCCCTGCCTTAACCCTGTTCTGCACTACTGTCCTGCATGTTTGCCATTAAAAGTTTGAGAATATTAGTTCCAGAGTTAGCTTACATACTTGGAAGAGACCTGCTCCATTGTGCCACATATATACTTTACTTACAGATGGGACTTTTCCACCTTAGGTACCTCAAATGCAGAAATAGAGCTAATCAGTTCATATGGCTGACAAGAGAACTTTACTTCACATGCATGGCCTACAATCACCCATTTTTATTCTTTGTTCCAGAGGGAGTTCAGACTAAAGCATTAGATGCACAACCCTGGAACAGTTATCTAGCAGAAATATCTTGGCTTTACCCTAAAATTCCACTCAAAGTGAAACATCAGGTCATGGAGATGTTTTGCTACCAGAATGTGTGGATTGGTGGGTAAATGACCGGGGAGATTGTGATACGAAATGAAAGTTGGACTTTAAAAGAAGCAGAATAGGAAGAGCATTTGCACCTTGGAACTTTGGAAATTCAAATCAGTCTAGAACTCTCACTAAAGTCACAAATGACAAGGCTCAAATTCTTGTACTTTGGACACATTATGCAAAGACACAGCTCTCTAGAAAAGGTTCTAATGCAGGAGGAGTGGAAGGGAAGGAAAGAAGAAGATGCCCAGCAGCAAGGTGGATGGACTCAGCTAAGGTGGGGATGGATGTACCGTTGGGACACTGGAAAGAACAGGATAGGAATAAATTATCATGGAGAAAGTCTATGTCGGGTGGGCAAACTTTTTGGCTCAGGGGCCACA